>ML814581.1:153475-167155 GCA_009831015.1 Picea engelmannii | reverse complement strand
AATCCAAAAAATTAATAATCAAAACTTATATACAACAAATGCATGACAGAGCAGGTCAACAAAGTTCATGAACGTGCCATATAAATAGGTGAAAGTTATACCAACGAAGTTGTTGAGGCTATGCCAATTTGGAATTGACGATTGTCGTGGCTGACTCGACATTCTTGAACAGAATTGAACCAGTAGTTCATTTCTTTTTGTCCGAGGGTTGCATCTTTGCATTATGACCAGTGAGCTTTGCCACTTGATTTTCCAAATCATGGATCCTGGATTGTAACATTGGCATATCTGAGTAGTATCTCTCCAACCATAACCCACATTGATCGCAAGGTGGAACAGCAGGTTGAGCAGAAGGGGGGTTCGATGACTCACTGAGGGTTTTACGAGGTAATTCAATGCCAGGGAACTTAGGATCATCCCGCAGATAAGGTGGTAAATTCTTGACAAAGTCATATGCAGGCTTGTCACCCAAACCTTCCGAGTAAGGATACTCGTCGGCGAGAAAACGTTCGATCTCTGAATCAGAGTCTTCACTGACCACGATAGGCTCAGAGTTGGCAAGGGTTTTAGGTTTATTCCTTGCCATGCGAGAGATTAACCTAGCATTTTTCTTGCCTTTAGTATTAGCATTAGCTTCAGCTTTAGGTTTTTTGGTTGCGGTTTTAGCAATTTCAACCTGTTTGGTCACAGACATGGGCAAGTTCGTAGGTGGGTTGGGTAGAGGTTTGGGTAGAAAAACATGGTAAGGTACAGGGGTAGGCTGGCTTTCGGTCACCATAGGCTTATCAACCTGTGGTGGATTGGATTCCTCAAAGCCATTACGAATGAGAAAATCGCCCCAACTGTCACGACGTAACCCCAACTCGTAAATGATAATCATTTTAATTAACCCCAAATGGAAGAGACTAGTATCGGCCGGGCTGCGTTTGTATCTCTTTGCCATCTCAAACAGACTTGTATGAAGGTAGTGAGGTACATTGAGTTCAAAACCCATAAAAACCATCAATAGACAAAGGTGAAACAAGAAAACGAACCCGTACCTTCCCTCGCAAGTGACGAATTGCTTGATTATCATGAGCAGGTCATGCCAGTGCTGTTTTAACATTTTTGCAGGCCATCCTTTGTCGTTGGGTTTCACCATTCGAGATTGGAAGAGCGATGTCCACGGGACATCTTCCAATTTACAGTTTTTATCCCACTTTTGTCCTGTAGCAGGCTGACTGGTTGCCAAGCTGAGAAAATGCTCATTAATCTCCAGTTGCACATCCCCAATTTTGGCTCGGCAGCCATCGAATGATAACGCAAATTGCCGAGCCACGACAGGGTTATAACCATCGAACTTCTTTATAAACGAGAGCCACCCAAACTTTTCCAGGTCGCTATAAGCGCCATCAAACATGAGCAATGCTTGGCACCCGTTGGGCTCGGCCCTTAGAACAGGAGCCATGGATTATGTTCATGATAGGGTTTGGTTCGAACAATACCATACGCAGGAGTAAAAACGATAGGGCTCAACAGCTGCAAGCGCTCAAAGGGGAATGAATCAATGTAATGCATGCGAAGGTGGTGGGATTATCACCGCCATGCAGTGTATTAATGGCTAGGTACAGTGCTTTCCCATCAGTAATCAACCCATTAATCGGCCAACCCAACTCGGTGTACAACCAAATCAACGTGCCATCCATCAAATGTAGAACAAATACCATATGTTAAATTCATGCGCCGAGTGTATAGTTCAATCCAACATGACATCTAAAGGTTTTACCAACGCGACAAGTGTAAAACACTGCCACTCAAATATGAAACCAAATTGATATATGACCCATGCGTTTTTTAGCATAATCAAAGTGTACAAACATTTCAACCAACGACCTTATGAAAACAATAAGTTAAGGGCTCAAAACAATAAGAATATTATTATATATAAAACCAAAATCAACCATGACCCTTATGAAATCAATCATAACTCGTAACTTAACATTTTCATTACTTTACCAAAGAAATCAAGTTGCGCAATCAAAGTGAATGGATATAGTTTGAAAGTGATTCGTAGTCATACAATCAACCAATGGTAAAGTGTCTTTCAGAAACTCAATAAAAGATTACGACAGTCCAAACAACAATGGAGGAGTTTTCACACTTTCAGTTGTGAAAACTGAATCGAAATCAGGTTGCAATTGTCGCAAGAAATGAAACAAATGTCTAGTTGCAAAATGCGACGATGATTTGTCATTTAGAAGACAATAGGTGTAGGCATCTTTTTTTAGAGCAATAAAAAAAAATTAATTGGCTGCCAACATAGAGGTTTTGATTTTCCTATAATCTAAAGGATGATGCTCCCATATGGTGGAAGTCTCTTGGCTCTAAATGAGAAGTTCTATTTTTCAAAAGTAGAATTTGAATGGTTTGTTTTTAAACAGGTGGTCTCATATGAAAAAGAAGGCTAAAGAGAGCTTCATAGGTATCTTTTCATGTGAACACTTCTTATCTCAAGTTCATGGATGCCTTCAATCAGAGAAAGACATTATCTCTATAGACCCTAACAACAAGCATAGTTTCATTAAGATTGACTTGGATAAGAGATTGTAGGTCTTCACAAAGCATATCCATAGCACAGGTTGAGGGAAAGAATGTTCAAATTTGTAAAGATTTGAATATTACAATGGATAACCATGTTTTACATTCAGAGCTTTATTCCCTAGATATGGATAATACATATATTATTCCTAAATATCCTTGGATAAGCTTAGTAAGAACTATTGATATCAATGTGCAAACGAATTTTATGAAACTTTGGTACAAGAAAAAAAAATAACATTATAGGATAATTCGCCTAGTCATCAATTGGGAATCAAGGTGGTACATGAAGAATTCCTTGTAGGGAAACTAACTAAAGTACTGATAAACACGTTAGATGTAGAGTGGTAAGATGAATCTAATGAAGAGTTTGCATAAGCACTTAAAGAAGAGACCAAAGTAAGGCATATAAAGGAAGAGAAATCTATAAAGTTGCTTGTATCCAAGGAACCACATGTTAAAGAGTCAATGAAAGAAGAATTGGTAGCTAAGGTTTCTACATATCAGCACCCACACCATCATGAGAGCTAACAATCATCAAGGCCAAACTATGACTGTTAGAAAACTTATTATGGAGGTCCCACATGGCACCATAAAAGCACCCAATATAGATGTACATGGAAAACTTAAAAAAAGAGTGGAGACATCAAACTAGCACAATGACAACAAGGAACCAAATTAGCAACCATAATCAAGATTGAAGTGACAAAGCAGTGGTTGGATCTCATGCCCACGGTTCACTAGGATGGGTGGATGCTCATGCTTGGTACCAATTAACAACATTGCTTAACAAATATTATTATATGGATTCCATTCATGTTTTGAGGATGAAACATGTGAAAGGGGGTGTAATGTAATATACGTAGGGAGGTACCTAAGACAAATAATTAATGCAATGTGACCATAATTATGGAAGAATATCCACTAGGTAGATGGTGGGTAATAAATTGACCCACTACATAGTTGGAGGATAATAAATATAATAATAAGGGGTAGTTGGCATAGGACCCTATGAATACTCATGAGAGAGTATATACACACATAAGTATCATTGTATTTCATATGTTGAGGTTTGCATCGTTACAAGCATGACTTGTGGAGTGGTTTTTTCCATAAGCAGTAATTGATGGTGTTATTGTACCTTATGGGTTTTCTCTGCATTCATGTGTTTATTATTATGTGGATGCATTTTGTTATTTTAAGAGGGTTTATACTTTATATTTTATCTACTAAGGAGAACTACACCCATTGGACTATAAAAAAAATACACAAAAGAGAAGATATTAGGGTGGAAACGATACCCCAACAAAAAATATCAGAACATAAGTCTAAAACTAGAAACTTTGAAAAGCAAGAACCTCGGTGCATGGAAAAAGCACTATGTAGAAGCTTTAGAGGAAGAGCTCAATATTGAATCAACTAAGTTTCACTACCTTGTGGCGTTTTTCCTACCAATTGAGGCTAAAAATAAATATGTGATGATTGTGGGGCCAAGGGATTTGTGTTGTCTAACACACTTGCCCACTATGTGAGTGAGTTAGTCATGGGTCTTCTTCATGCTCAAGCTAAGATTAAATCAGGAAGTAATCAACTAGATATAGGTCACTTTGGAAGACTTGTGTCAAGCAAGAGGATGGTGTAGGTTAAACATATCATGAAAGAAGAGGTATAGACATATTTGGTTCTCATATGCCATACAAACCTAGACTAACTCATGAGATTGATAAAAACAAAATAATAGCCACCCTTTAATCTTATAATATCGTGAGCATCTAAAGACAAAGTCACGGTCATTGATCTCGATTCTAGGAAACATGTCCTATGGGTGCAATGTTCCAGATGAATATGATGTTGTGTCTCAATGTGAAGTTAATTGGAGCAAAATTTGATTTGAGAAAAGGAAACTCTCAAATTGCAATACAATTGAAGTTTGGTGTATCTAGGGGGTCTATTTAGTCTGCCATTGACATGAAGATACATATGGTAGAAGTAATGGATCTTTTGTGAGAGTGAGTCTATGGGTGCAACCCCTCTTGACTGAAAATAATATTTGAACATCTCATCTTGAATTCCCCTATTTATCCCACTTTTGAATACACAAAAAGCAACTTACCAATATCAAGAATGGATGCACAAAGCAATGAGGAGGCTTTGGCATACCAAACATAGTGGATCCCAAGATATGTTTAGTGTGTAGAAGTCTTAAGTGCAAGATATGAATACATAGGATGACCCATCTAGAGGTGCCCATCTACCTAACACTGTGAATTATTGTCACACCATAGAACACCACAAAGGAAATGAGTGAGGTGGTGTTGAACTTTGCAATAATTATGCTTCAAGGAACTGATCTCTTTTTTTGGAGTTATTTGGATAACATCAAAACAAGGACTCTCTCTATTTGGCTCAGATCTATAACCCAAAGGTAAGGTCCCCAAATCTCAGATCCATAAAGAAGATAAGGTGTACCGGTGATGGCCTAGATATATTGAAATTGTGTATGTCTTGAAACTGAAGCTAGAAACACTACTTATCAAGGGAAGTAAGGGTTACATAACCTTTACTTAAATGAGACTTGTTGGTGTCAAATTGAAGCATGGTATAGCAAAGAACACTCATAAATATGTGTATGATGATACCATCTCCACTCACTCACCCCTACAAGTGAGAACGCCATTTTTTTTCCTTTGTATTAAAGGTGTTGAAAGCCATGCTTTTTTTTCTTTCCCAAGTTCCCTTGATTCAACCCATGGATGATGGGACGAACAAAAATATCCTAGGATGTCTATTTGTCTCTAGAGGTCTTTCACTTACTCTAACATCAAAATAATGTCATATGTCAAAAGAAGTATAGAAATATGCACTCTAAAGAGAAAGCAACCATCTGTATCATCCAATGTGTCTACAATGTTTCCTTTAGTTCATCAATGTAGAGCCCAAAAAGTGTAGGAGAGCGTAAACAATTTTTTTAACTCCTATAATACTTTGAATTCCCTTTGTGTTACCAACAATTGTATGTACTCTATCGATGATGGACTCATGACATGACATACTAGTCGAACTACTAAGTTTACAAGACTTAAAAACTTGAGCCTTTCCATGAGTAGGTGTCGAGGGACAGTGCCAATGTTAGATGTGTTGCAAAGATCCACAAAGAAACTAATCTCTACCCTTGTTGTCCTTGGCCTACTTAATGATAAAGGTTAGGGTGGAGATCTAGTCACCCAGGTATGATGCTTTCTCTTGAAACATGTTTGTGTTTCAGCTCTCAATCTCTAGAGATATAGATGTTTAACATTGTGGAAAATACCTTCACCATGGTATGCTTGATCGTAATTGTGTGATAGTTTCCAAGGTCAGTCTTATCTTCAATGTTATGGATAAGTATGTGATACTTGTTAGGGTCATGCCTATCTCATCTTTATGGATGTGATGGAAGACTTGGGAAGCCCAAGAAGGTGGAAGTCCATGGGTAACAACAAAGTTAAACGGGTTTGTGACATGAACTCCCAAAACTTCAATGTTGTGTTGGAAGAATTTAGCTTGGAGATTCTCTACATCTTGCACCTTGTTGGAATTGAATTTAAAGATCACACAAAGGATTAGACAATCAAAGAAAAAGTGGAAGTATACATGCTTATGGTAATTAATAATTAGATACATCATATTTAGTGTTTTGGAATAATTTCTATGATTTTAAAATCTCATTTCCTCTCTTTATAAAAACATATCATTTTAATAATGTGTAGAATTGTTGTTAAATTAATTGAATGTTGTTACCTTTTGGCTTCAACTTATTATAATTTTAGATATGTTATTTTAGGTTACACTATAATTTAACTTTATGTTGATTTTGTAATTATGGAAATACAATGTGTATGGAATTTTTGAAACGTCCAACATTTCGAGTACACTCCCTGATGATGGGTTGAACGTTTCAAAAATTCCATACAGAGTTTATTTCCAGAATTACAAAATAGTATTATGAAGAACTATGAAAAAATGCATCCTTTAATGTTTAAGATACTTGGTTCCTAGTTTGGCTTTTGAGAAGTTGAATTTATATTGAACAAATAGTTTTATCAATTTGGAGATTTGAACTTTTAGAGTATCCATTGAAATGGCCGAGTCGGTCTACACCTTCAGGTTCCCATGTGAAAGAACAGGGGTTTATATTTCAATGAATATTTTATTATAGGATCTCTCTATAACATGTGCTGTCAGGATGGCCGAGTGGTCTAAGGCGCCAGACTCAAGTTCTGGTCTTCGAAAGAGGGCGTGGGTTCAAATCCCACTTCTGACAATTTTTAATTGAACCCTGTTAAACTAATCGGCGTTATAAATTTTTAATAAAAAAAATTCACTTAACCCTTGTTAAACTAATCGGCGTTATAAAATTTTAATGAAAAAAATTCACTTAACCCTTGTTAAACTAATCAGCGTTATAAATTTTTAATGAAAAAAAATCACTTAACCCTTGTTAAACTAATCGGCGTTATAAATTTTTAATGAAAAAAAATCACTTAACCCCTGTTAAACTAATCTGCTATATATTATTATAAATATTTAATAAAAAAAACAGTGTTAAATAGATCGGGCATTTGGTCTAGTGGTATGATTCTCGCTTCGGGTGCGAGAGGTCCCGAGTTCGACTCTCGGAATGCCCCATTTTCCTTGCAGTCATTTCGCGTGCGCGAGATCCCGAGTTCTATTCTCGGAATGCCCCATTTTCCCTTGCTGTCATTTTCGGGTGCGAGAGGTCCCGAGTTCGATTCTCCAAATGCTCTATTTTCCCTTGCTGCTGGAAAACATTTCTACCCTCATTTTCCCTAGCTGTCATTTTTTAAAATGGTAAACATTTGCCTGTAGGAGTGCATGTAAACAGTAAGCCCTGCTGCTGGAAAGCATTTCTACCCTCTTTTCCCTTTTGTAATTTACTCTAACCTGGAATTCATGATGTTTGCTCAAAATATACCAACAATGAAGATTCCTAATGATATAAAGGTTGTTGAATTGAGAGTGAGAAGCAAAGCTATCATCAAAAGTGAGTCTTTTATAACAATTATATATTTTGTCATAATGTCTAAATAATTCTATTTTTAAGAATCCAAAAGTGTTTTGGCAAAATTGTTTGTTGAAATAGTATCATTATTTGAGAATCTAATATCAAACTTTCATCCTTGATTGTAGGGAATTATACTACATCAAAAGCCAATCCAACTATCTCATCCTATCTCTAATTGGGCATCAGATGATTTCCCAAACTTTGGTTTACAATCTCCATTGTTTTTAGGGTGATATGTCAAACTAAAAGACATCTTTATTCTTATTTTTTTCCACAGCATCTTTCAAAAATAAGACAAAGATTTGGTTTCCCTCTTATGTGTTTGTCTTCAAAAATTCATGAATTCATTTAGTATCCTTGAAGAATAGGGTCATACAATAGTTGACATCCTTTGTCTTCCTACAAAGTAAAATGTGATACAAAGGTTTGGAGTCCTTGTCTAATGTGTTTGTCTTTAAAAAAATTCATGAATTCATTTAGTTTCCTTGAAGAATAGGGTCACACAATAGTTGACATCACTAGTCTTCCTACAAGGTAAAATGTGTGTCATCTTTCAAACTTGGGAACAACAAAAAAAAGTATAACACTTTTGCATTTCGTTCTCAACGGTGCAACTATAAAATCCATTGCAATAGCTTCTCAAGAATCTTTGGTATAGATAATTATGTATATAATCTATGTTTTGATTCTATACTTTAGGCTTACTTCAAATTTTACATTGCTCCAAAAATTTGTTGACCTCCTTCCTAATCATCTAGTAATACCTTTCATCCAACAAAGTTTGTGTCTTATCATACCTAAAATGTATTCCTAATCCATCATCATGTAATTCTTTGATCCAATTCTCCCACATCTCTCCTTCAAGGGATCACAATTTTCTCCCTTTGCACAAATATACATCATATAAAGAAATAATCCATCTATGTTGTGTTGTCCCGCAATGTTGTGTTCTTACACATATATGTGACCTATACAAGTAACAAAATCCATGTTGTTTTCATACAAATCCCTTATTTTTTCCAATCCAACTATCTCATTCTCCATTTTCTCTAGCATCAACACTACTTTACTTGGAGAGTTTTTGAGTTTGTTCTCATTTCCTACATTATAATTCACCTTGAATGTGTATCTATGCAATAACTCCATTCATATCACATGTCATTGATTCAACTTTCATTGATTGTTAACAAACTTTAGTGCTTGATGGTTTATGATGAAAACTATGCTATGAACCTCCATCACTGACTCGATATTCTATCAATAGCTATCATGCTTGCATCACAACCAACTTGGAACACTTCACTAGAATTGGACAAAGTCAATACTAGTTTCCAGTGATCCTCAAATTTAGTTGCTAAAAACTATGTTGCATAATTGCTCCATGAGATTTCTCATGTTTTATGCATTCTATGATCAACACAATCTTTTGAAACCTTTGATGAACTTTCCATAAATTAAAAATTCCATGAAAACGTTTTAGCTCTACATTGACATTGTATGACTTGGGCTAGTCTGAATTAATCTTCACATTTTTGTGATCCATGTGGACCCTTTCTTAGACACAACAAAGCCAAGGTACCAATTCTTCACATAAGAACTCAAATTGCTTCAAGTTAATACAAATTTTACCATTCCTTAAGGCTCTAAACACCATGTTGAAATGCTGAAAATGCTCCTATATTCTCTTACTAATGATTAAAATGTCATCCAAGTAAACAAATAAAAACTTACCAATATAGGGCATCGATAGGTTTGCCAACATCCTCTTGAATGTTCTAGGTTCATTGGTCGATCCAAACAAAATAAACAACCACTTGTATAGTGTGTTTTCGCTCTTGAATGCAATCTTCCACTTATCATATTCTCTTAATATTTGAATCTGGTGATATATGCTCTTTAGATCTATCTTTGAAAATATTCGATGCCACTCAAACTGACCCTCAAGCCATCCATCTTTACGAATGGGAATTTATATCTAACTATGATCGTATTTAGCACTAAGGAGTGTATGCACATCCTCCATGACCCATCCTTCTTTGATATAATTATCGTTAGAATTATCCATGGGCTCATGCTCTCCATGTTAAACATTTTGACAACAACTCTCTTGTGGATTGATTCAACTCCATTATTTTCATCATACTCATCTTGTTCACTACTTGAGTTGGAAAAAACACACTTAGAATCAAGTCTATCTCATGCATTATCGTATTCCTTGGTAGCAATCATTCTAGAAAATTTGTGTGTATTATTTCATTGCACACTTCCAATATATTCTTTACTTTCCTTGGGACCTATATTTGATCTTACCCTACTAATTACTTTGGAAACACAATGGAACAATCCTTTGTATTCCTCCCTTGATCAAAAGTTTTTTTGATGAAAACAACAACATTACTCTTAGCTTCATTCTTCATTAGTGATAGTTATAATTCCCTTTGTTGGCACCAATTTTTGGAAAGACCACGTGCATGCCACAAGTTCTACATGATCCACATGCCATAATTGTTTTACCATGCAACACCATGATTCAATGTCTGCCAACTATTTTCTACTGCGCCTGCATCAACCAATTTTACATTGTACGCACCACCAGTTTTGTGCTACACGCAAGAAATTGTAAATATCACATGTGTATCAAATCATCGAAGATCAATGTAATGATTGTAACTTCTTTTGTAACCTATTGATTGGTCGTGGTTGAGGTTGTTAGTGAGTTGACAGGTTTGTTATGACTGCCATGCTTCTGTAGAGATATAAGGAATGCATGCAAACATGTAAGGGTTCACTTCTTGTTCAATGGTTGGTTGTTCATTGTAATTGTAGAGTTATAAGTGGAATATGAGAGAGAAAGTAGAATGAGACCTAATCTCTAGTCTCTGGTTCAAGCTTAATGAGTATTTTTGTAGGCTATGACCCTCCATGAATGAAGGCATGAGGCCAGATTCGATACTTTTGATCATGTACTATATTATGAATGAATGCTTGTTATATATGTTTGTATGGGCGTTACTTATATGAATGCTTGTTATATATGTTTGTCTAGGCGTTAATTATATGAATGTTGTTATGAATGGATAATATCTATTGTGTAGCTCTTAGTAAGTGTTTTCATACAAATCCCTTATTTTTTCCAATCCAACTATCTCATTCTCCATTTTCTCTAGCATAAACACTCTTTTACTTGGAGAGTTTTTGAGCTTGTTCTCATTTCCTACATTGTAATTCACCTTGAATGTGTAGTTCTGCAATAACTCCATTCATATCACATGTCATTGATTCAACTTTCATTGATTATTGATAAACTTTAGTGCTTGATGGTTTATGTACAAAATGATCTCCTTCAACAACAAGTATCATGTTCCATAATTAAATCCTTGCACAATAACATAAAATTCTAACACAAATGATGAAAACTATGTTATGAACCTCCATCACTGACTCAATATTGTATCAATAGGTATCATGCTTGCATCACAATCAACTTGGAACACTTCACTGGAATTGGACAAAGTCAATACTAAGGTTCTAGTGATCCTCATATTTAGTTGCTAAAAACTATGTTGCATAATTGCTCCATGAGATTTCTCATATTTTTATACATTCTATGATCAACACATAATCTTTTTAAACCTTTGATGAACTTCCCATAAGTTAAAAATTCCATGAAAACATTTTAGCTCTACATTGACATTGTATGACTTGGGCTAGTCCGAATTCATCTTCACCTTTTTGTGATCCATGTGAACCCTTTCTTAGACACAACAAAGCCAAGGTACCAATTATTCCCATAAGAACTCGAATTGCTTCAAGTTAATACAAATTTTACCACTCCTTAAGGATCTAAACACCATATTGAAATGTTGAAAATGCTCCTATATTCTCTTACTAATTATTAAAATGTCATCCAAGTAAACAAAGAAAAACTTACCAATATAGGGCCTCAATAGTTTTGTCAACATCCTCTTGAATTTTCTAGGTTCATTGGTCAATCCAAACAAAATAATCAACCACTTATATAGTGTGTTTTCTCTCTTGAATGCAATCTTCCACTTATCATCTTCTCTTAATATTTGAATCTGGTGATATATGCTCTTTAGGTCTATCTTTGAAAATATCCGATGCCACTCAAACTAACCCTCAAGCCATCCATCTTTACCAATGGGAATTTAGATCTAACTATGATCTTATTTAGCACCAAGGAGTGTATGCACATCCTCCATGACCCATCCTTCTTTGATATAAGTATCGTTAGAATTATCCATGGGCTCATGCTCTCCATGTTAAACATTTTGAAAACAACTCTCTTGGGGATTGATTCAACTCCATGATTTTCATCATACTCATCTTGTTCACTACTTGAGTTGGAAAAATTGTACTTAGAATCAAGTCTATCTCATGCATTATCTTATTCCTTGGTAGAAATCATTCTAGAAAATGTGTGTGTATTATCTCATTTTACACTTCCAATATATTCTTTACTTTCCTTGGGACCTATATTTGATCTTACCCTACTACTTACTTTGGAAACACAATGGAACAATCCTTTGTATTCCTCCCTTGATCAAAGTTTTTTTGTTGAAAACAACAACATTGCTCTTAGCATCATTCTTCATTAGTGATAGTCATAATTCCCTCTAATGGCACCAAGGTTTTGGAAATACCACGTGCGTGCCACAAGTTATACATGATGCTCATACCATAAGTTTTGTACCATGCAACGCCAAGATTCAATGTCCGCCAACTATTTTCTATTGCGCCTGTGCCAACCAGTTTTACATTTTACACACCATCGATTTTGTACTACGCACAAAGACTTGTAAATATCGCATGTGTATCAAATCCTCGAAGATCAATGTAATGATTGTAACTAGTTTTGTAACCTATCGATTGGTCGTGGTCAAGGTTGTTAGTGAGTTGACAAGTTTTTTATGATTGCCATGCTTCTGTATAGATATAAGGAATGCATGCAAACATGTAAGGGTTCACTTTTTGTTCAATGGTTGGTTGTTCATTGTAATTGTAGATTTATAAGTAGAATATGAGAGAGAAACTAGATTGAGACCTGATCTCTAGTCTCTGGTTCAAGATTAATGAGTCTTTGAGTAGGCTACGACCCTCCATGTATCTAAATGTTTATCTATGATTAATGAATGAAGGCATGAGGCCCGATTCGATACTTCCGATCATGGACTCTATTATGAATGAATGTTTTTTATATATGCTCGTCTGGGCATTACTTATATGAATGCTTCTTATATGTTAGTCTGGGCGTTACTTATATGAATGTGGTTATGAATGAATAATATCTATTCTGTAGCTCTTAGCTAAGTGTTTTCCCATCTATATTGTTCCTTCATCAATGCACAAACATTATGTCTTTGTGATTCTCATGACATCTCAGGTAAGACCTTATTCAGTCCTAGAATATTAAATATGTCGACAATAATGTGGTATTTGTTAGTAAATCCTTCTGAAACTTGGATCTAAAACCCTAATCCAACAATTGGTTTTGTTGTTGGGACCTTATGGTTTCATGTTGCATGTTGGAGTAAGGACATGATGTGGAAACCTTCAAGAAAAGAGAAAGAAGAATGGATCTTTGAGAAGGAGGGTGAGTTTGTGCAACGAGAGATCAAAAACCTGCAAATCAACCTGGAACGATGGAAG
The DNA here is from genome assembly GCA_009831015.1 of Picea engelmannii. Taxonomy (NCBI): domain Eukaryota; kingdom Viridiplantae; phylum Streptophyta; class Pinopsida; order Pinales; family Pinaceae; genus Picea; species Picea engelmannii. The sequence continues at coordinate 153,843 of ML814581.1, read as the reverse complement.
CAAAGGTGTACATATATTCAAATATGCATGAAATCTTCTTTGTTGAGTTTTATTGTTTATTGCATGAATGGGTAAAGAGACAGATAAAGATTAGCTTTGTGTGGTGAGCCCACAAACCGTTGGTTTGGGACCAAGAGGCAGTAACTTGATTAAGATCTTTGGATAATAAGTGGGCCAAATCCATTGAATTATGGTTCGAATGAGTTAAGGAGGGATACATTGTTGAGTTTGTAGTGGAATGTAGTGAATAGTTCAATAGTGTTGAAAGAAAGTATGTATCCGATCCTAGAAGAAATCCCACTATGGATCAAGATGTTATTCATGGAGAAGGGGTTGATGTGCATGGAGATCGATAGGATGATAGTGTA
>ML814581.1:124091-152725 GCA_009831015.1 Picea engelmannii | reverse complement strand
TTTATTATTAGGATTAATCCCCATTGTGGATTAATCATATCGGTAATTGTATAAGGACCAAATCCCCTTTTGCGGATTGGTCATCGGACAATTATAAAGGGCAGAATAAGAAGTCGGCCCCAACAGTTATTATTGAAGACCCAAAATTAATTAAAGGTGGGTTTACCCACCTAGAGTGAGAGGTCGGCCCTGCCAGTGAAACCCTCTCACACGTGCCAGTCTTGTATAAATAAGAGGCTAGCGCCTCACTTCTAACAAACAACTCACTTGCTCATTCTCTTACGAGGCAAGCTGCAATTACCAGTTAGAGAGAGGAGAAGAAGAGTGGTGCATCTCTTGGGGAGGACTATCTGTATTGGTTTGAGTTATCTCTTGAACATTGTATAAGCTATTTATGATAAGGAAGTTTTTGCTGGGTTTTCTTCCCCTAGAGGGTTTCCCAGGATAAATGTTGTGTCTCTTGTGAATGTGTATTTCTCAGTGATCTTGTTCTTATGATGCTCTTATCTATTGAAATGCAAAGAACTATAATAATGGCATAAACGTTAACAGGGACCACACTATAAGTTTTGGATTGAGGCATTCCTGCCCGTTAAAGGAATTCGTTATGACTTTGTCTATTTAATCCGTCGAATCTCTTACTGGAGACACTTTTGCAAATTGTGATTATCCGAGCCCACAAAGAACTGATTGCTATCACGATGTGCTTAGTGAGACCTCGCCACCCGATATTACCTTGAGTGTTTGTTCGCCTACCCGAGATATCCGATCTAGAGCGTGCATGTCAGACGACCTTAGCATAGTATAGAATTCTGTCGAGGAGATCCTAATAAACCGTATGGCTGAGAAGGTCATGTCCGCAGGGGTACATGCTTCATCGACGAGAGGATTGCAAGCATCCTCGTCGACTGCACGTTGATCTGGGCTATCCCGAACTGTGACAGAGAAAATAAGTAAACACCGCGACGACCTGGCGAATGCAAAGCTCATCTTGTCGGTCTTGCTCGACTATATCCCTCCCATGGCTAGCACGGTTAGTCATGACATTGTCCCGAGAGATTTTGACTACACACTGATCACTTTGTACCTCCCGAAGGGGATATGCGTAGTTGGACCGTAGTTGGGACAGATTCTGACGCTCAAGATCAGTGATTTCAACTTAGGAGATTGCAAGAATTATGGAATGCTCACGCCACATAAGTACTTGAAAAAGACAACGGGAAAGAAGCCAAAGATAGTCCCCCAGCCGTGGACCATGGACATCGCGAGATCAACAATCCTTAATGTGATGAAGATACCACACTTTAGCAGACATTAGGAGGTTAACGCGTGTGTTAAAATCCTCCTGTCGTGCTTCCATGGTGAGTACCTATGGTTGGATAGGTGCATCATTGTAGATCTGATGTTGATCCACTAGATCACTGGATTGAGCATGTAGAGACCGGACCCTCAGGATTTTTACCCAGGGAAGGCTGCAGATCACGCCCTGGAGCAACGAATAAATAACACCTATGGCAATGTGGAGAAAGGGAAGTGGGGATACAAGGTAGCCTCCATCCAAAATGGTGTAGTGTGCCTAGCTTTCCAGTTAATTGCTGGTAAGCTCGTCAGGAAGAACATACCAACACAGGTCACGGGGTTCGTTGTCGATCTCGCAAGAAAGTGCGTTGAAGGCATGCAAATGAACTGGGTGAGCTACCTCGTCAACCAATTGGAGAAAGATTTCCACGAAGCGCAAGACCAGGGCTATGAGTTTCACTTCAATTGGTCGCTAATTCTCGTTGCCTTTGTTGCTTGGGAGATGTCGGAAGGAGAAACCTTCTTTGAAGTTGAGCCATCCGAACTAATGGCCACGAGGTTCACCACCTTGTGGTACTCGAGTGATATGGCGAAGCAGTGGCAGTCGAACACTGTCTTCCACACTTACTATCTACAACTCACGCGAGCCATTGATTCATTCCCCCGAATGACTCCGAATACACTGCATCGGTTCAGGCCACTCACAAAGTTCTGCGCAGTCCGATACTTTAGATATATCACTGCACGTAGGGATGAAACCAAGGAGGATCTACAGTCGTACCATAAATTAACTGATGAAGACATGGAGGAGATAACTAAGGAGTGGCCAACTGAATTCCTTTTACCAGTCGAGAAGATGAAGCTCTCCAACCTTGATATCATCGAAAGTCCCGTGGTCATCCAAGAAGAATATGATGGACCCAACAACAACAACAAGAAAAAGAAGGAGGAGGTGCAGGAAATAAACAATGCATCGGAGGAAACTGCGTCAGAGTCACCTGGAGGAGGAGGAGATGACGAAGTAGACCAAGAAGAGGACGAAGGGGAAGAAGACAAGCATGAGCAGGGCGAAGTAACACCGCCTAAAGATCCCCTTACAAAGTCCGAGACGTCAAAGAAAAGAAATGTTTCTCCAAAGAAACCCTCAACGCGGAAGAAGTCACAAGCCAATAAGCCTCAATTACAGTTCGTACTTATGGTGGATGATATCGACCTCATCATCGCAGCTGTATCAGATACCTCAGAGGACATCTTGCAGCGAAACAAACCCAAATGGGAGACAATGTATGACATGATAGAGGCAGAGCTCAAAGGGGTACAACAGGCTCTCTATTCGAGCCGCCCAGTGTCTACTGCGTCGTTGTCATCAGGGGGTATAGAAGTAGGAGAGGAGCATGCCCAACTACGCAGATTAGCAAATGCGACAGAGGCTTGCCTTCATCTAGTATGGGAGGAAAAAGAACAGACCATAGAGGACTTGAAGCAAGCAAAGGAGGAAGCCCTAGAGAAAATTCAGGTTGCGAAGAAAGAGAAAGATGACCTCCGAGCGAAGTTTGAAGAGGACAGAGAGCAGATCTAGAGAGAGAAATATTAGTTGCTCACGGAGGAGATTGGAGTTAGAGACGCAGTCACTCGAGCACTTCGCTCCGTGCCAGGATTGACACAGATGGAAGAAGAGACAACTGAGAGCCAAGTGGGGAAGCTCGCTAAAGCCATTCAACAACTCCAAGCAAGAGTAGCAGAACTGGAATTACAAGGAGTGTCAAGCACTCCGCAAGAAGTGCGAGACCAGAGGGAAGAAACTGCCCAGAGCACAGTCGAAAGAATCAAGGCATTGGTGTTAGAATGCAAGAAACTTAGTAACCTAAGTGCGCAGACTTATGAGCAGCTTGCAGAGGACCCAAAACTGATTTCAGGAGGCAAAGCAACAAGCATCGACAGTGCAAGCGCAGCTGAAACTGATTTCATTGGTTGAGAAGATGAAAAGGTCATAGGAACGACGCGCAATTCAACAACAGGTCCATGCCATCTAGAGTAGAGTCATGAAAGTGACTCAGAGACTCCAGCCGATACAGGATGAAGCTTGCACACTTTTTAAGGAGATCGAGGGACAAGGTGCACAGCTGGAACAAGTGGTCACCACAGTGGAACATCGCTTGGAAGGACCTTTCACCGAGATAGTCATTCAGGAGTTCTCCGAGCAGGAGGCTCTGGTGAAGTAGCAAGTCGAGGCATCTCGAGGCCTTCGAAGCATAATTTCCCATATCATAGTGACTTGGGACAAGTCAAAGGTGAGTGTTGGGGGCCTATTAGCCCTCAACCAAGTTTTGGAGAACCTTGGTCGTGTTTGACCACTCTTGGGACTTCGAAAGGCTGGTCGAAGACGGAGTGCCCATGCTAAGCAGAGATCACGGGATCTTGCCCCCTTTTGCGGGCTTTTTGGGTTTAGGGTTTATGTAACGAGTATGGGATGTCAACCCATGGGTTTACCAATGTTTAGGCCCCTTTTGTAATATATAAATAGATAGCTAGGTGATGTAAGAAGTAGATCTAGTAGGCTGATGGCTTAGTGCTAATGTTAGATATGTGCAAGAATATGTGTTAAGGCTTGCAGAGCTCAGTGCAAGTGTTTTGTACGTGCTTTGTGCACAGACTATGTAAAGGCTTGGTGCTTGGACCTAACTCGGGGAAGGAGGATCTGGCGAGGTGTGCACAGATATCCTGTCCTATGCAGAGTTGGCTTTGTGGCTCTATGCATGTAAGAAGATTGGAAGAAGCTAATAAAAGAGGAGAAGAGTTGGTGGACATATCCCCATGCTGAGGGTGAACCACGTATATCCTATGGTGTGTTTCTTTGTGCGATATGGTTGATATGTTATTGATGTGATTTATGCTTAGTGTTGTAATATTTACGTATGTTAGATGCATCTGATGTAGTAACCTAGTGCTTAACAATATGAATGAAGGTTATCTCTATTCTGATGTTATGTGCTGAATGGTTAGATGTGCTTAGACCTTGATGAATACTACATTGTTATGTAATTAGGGTTTTTACCTGCGATGTGAATAAGGGTCAAAGACTAATGAATGTTAATTGCTAAGTGCTATGTTAAGTATTGTGATCACAGATCTGTGTCCCAGCTAGGTTGTAGACACTTGAGTCCTACACCCCCCCCCCTCGCCTCTACCTCAGGTGAGACTTCATCTGCTTTGCAGGTGTTTCTTAAAGGTCCGGTAGTTAGGGTTTTGTTGGTGCGTTGTTGAAGTGTTAAACCTTGGGTCTGCCCCTGTGCCAAGAGATTATAAACCCAAACACATACAATAATTGTATTCAAACCAATACAAAGCTCACTAAGAATTCTACCTTATTTCAAAATGTAGTTTTCTAGTTGAACCAAGATGCAAACTTAGCACTGAGCAACACAAGATTGTTCCACATAGAAAAATAATTCTTGATTTAGATCACATTCACCAAAGGAACAATAGAGGATTAAATGACATCTACAAATAAATTACCAAAGCTCAAGAGTCTAGGGTCACACTTTAGACTCTCCGCAAAACCAAAAATTACTAAATGAATGTTTCCATAGGGGAGGCATAGGTTATTGATGCCCTAAACACATATTAATTGGATCCATATAAATGAATAGGATCAAATTAATCTCAACCACCATGACCATGCTCGCATGTACATAGTAAGAGGAGGCCAAGTAGTAGTTGTTTGATTGGCGAAAATAGTCATCAATCCCAATTATACTATCATTACGAGGGACAAAATATTTCATGGCATACACTTTCATTTCCCAGTTCCTAAATCATTCCAATAATCACCAAGGATAAGACATGCATGTTCCAACTTGAACCATATAATGAGTTCTATCAAAGGAATAATACTAAAGGAATTTAATGTGATCTCATGTCACATTTAGACGATATACCACATAACTCAAATGCAAATGGCAAGTGATCTTCGAATTGCTAAGTGCATATTGCATGGTTTCATCGAAGTTCAACTTTTAGTGCCACAATTCAAACTAAATTCTATATGAAATACATGATTCATAACCATGCCTTGCATGCAAAGTAGGCTAGACACCATTATACTTGAATCAAGTGTTGGCTAGTATGATGAAACAAAATCACAATGACCCGATACCAAATGTTTCATGATTATTATTTCTTATTCTTTCAACAATAAGGTTTAAATATTATGGAATATGTGTAGTCATCGTATCACATGCCAGGTTTCCCATTTAATCTATTTCATATTTCATATGTCATGAGCATTTAATTCATAAGCAATTTCTATTGCATTCCTACCTAAAAAATTTCAACAACTCACTTACAATTTTCCACACCATCACAATGTGTAGTTATGCTTCAACAAGGTATTTCATGCAATTTACAGTTCATGCAATTTACAAGTAACAACAAAGTAGACAACCCAAGAAATTGTCCTCATTCTGGAGTATCCTTTAGCATGCAAACATAGTAAGCAAACATAGAGAGCATACATTAAAAAACACAACTATACTTATCTTCCATGAATGTCTTCCCCTATGCATTGGCTTTGTAGGAGCATTTTCCTCCCAGCTGTAGCCATCCACTACGGACAACGGAAATAGCCTGTTACTTCAAATATTGGAGGAGATAACACACATTCTAGATGGTAGGGAACCAAAGTCATAATGAGGAAATACTTACTCACATTCCTCAACTATAATCAATCTATCATTTGTTCATTTGATTTTGTTTTGTTACCTTTCTTCCTCCTCTTCAAGAAGCTACGTCCTCGGAGCACCATCAAGAAGATAACATTTCATTGATTTCCTTGATGAACTCATCATTTACGTTGCATAACCTTGACTATTCATAGTTCAAACAATCACTCTTCTTAAGATTGTAGGGCAATAGCAATAAACCCTTAGTTTCCCTATGAAATGCAAAACACATACACGAATTACCATGAAAGTATGCCCAGTTCAATATTGTGTGCTCCATGCATTCTTCACATCCCCAAGAGCTAAGAACCCAAATTTTACCTAACTAAAGTTGCACTCAAGCCATGATGTATAAATAAAAAATTTGACCCTTGCATAAATGGACTCCAAATTTGACATTGATTACCCTATGCATTTTTATGATGAGATAATAGCAAATGGGGTTGGAATTTGAAAGTAGGGTTCTCAATCATTGCATCCTTAATCATAACTACAATCATAAGTCTACTTATCTAGTGCCACATGAATCTTCCTTTATAGTGGCAACACATAATCAAGATAAAAAATTAGTGAACTCATACAAGGGGAGACAAATTTAGCCACTTGAAATAATCATGATGACACTAGTATGGGTTGTGACAAACCATCACTTGTCTACATGCAACTTGAATAATCCATTACCAACTAAAATTGGCACAATGTTACATGAAGTTCAGATTCCATCCATGTCAGGGGAGAATCTCAAACATAAAATTAATCTCTCTTGGAAATTATTATTATGGAAGAGAAGACAACATAAGCTTTATGTTCGGCATAATCTCGAGCTAGATGTTTAAGAGATAGAATTGTATTGATCCTTTCACCATGCTATCCCTCTCAGATGCATATAATTGGATGGTTAAATCCTATATATAAGACAAGCACAACAACCAATACGGATCATCCTCTTAGTCGCGGGACAAGCACCCATGGAATTCCCTCCTACCATGTCCACACATGTCAAGCGGGTCAAAGGCACACACCTTTCAACCTATGGCAAGAATGGTCAGGAACGCAACAAGTTTAAAGCACTGTAGCCAAGTTGGTCATTATGCAACATGCACAATATATGGTGAATTATGTGAAGAATAACTCAATGAAACAAAAGTAGTTTCATAGTGAGGGAGCGAAAGCAAATTGTTGACAAGTGAAGATACTGAAGTAAGGTCACAATAGCTTTCTGAGGATTACAAATCGCACTAACAATGCTAAAGGTATTATGTGCCACACACAAAACGAAGAGACAACTACAAATAATTAATAAGATCAATGCACAAGAGGTTAGATCATACATTTAATCCTGACACATGACATTTAATCCTGACACATGAGAATGAGTCACAAACAATTTTATAGGCAGTGCCTACTAATCCTCATAAGCATTCATGTATTGTTTTGAAACGGTACCTTCTGATCGTGGTGATTGCTGATATTGATAGGAATTCATCTCAGACATTGTAAGAATATATTTTATTCTAATTATTTTATATTTGACTGGTAAAATCTACAAAGGTATACATACCTTACTCCACTCTAGATTTGAACTTGTGACCTCTTAAGAGGAAACAAATGTTCTTAACCATTATGCCCACTCAAACTGTATGGAATAGAGAAGTGTAGGCAATATCTTGTATGTATTAAGAGATATTCGTAATATGGAAACATATATATTTAACATGCATTTTTGTTATTGCGTAGGCATTTTTTTTTATTGCTTAGACTTCCCAAACCATGGTAAGCCTATGGGTCTCAAAACTAGAGAATATACATGTCAAATAAACATAAAAAGTTTCCCAACTCAAAATGAAAGAAAATGCATAAATTAAGTTCTAGTTAAATATTGTTTCTGCCTTTGTTCCAAAACTGCCACCCTGATTCAAACCAGGCCTTCTCTACCTTAACCAATTATCATAATTGTTTTAAGACCTGCAATTATTTCTGTGAGACGTCTTAAATACGCTCCCTAAATTATACTCCATTAAAATTGAACTAAAAGCTTTTCAATGTCTCTTATTGCAGATGCTCCAAACTGTCCAAATTTTGGGTGTTCGGTTGATATCTGAGAGGGTTCTTATGGAGGATGACTGCAAGCTTATTGCTTGAAGTTCATCACTGAATATCTCGTAGGACGATGCTCCATCTTCATAGGAAACCAAATGATTAAGAGCATAGGAAAATAAGAATGTCACATGTTTTGACAGGTTCATTCTTATATGTTGTGTGTCCAAAGTCAGATATGCCTAATATATTTCAATGTAATTAAAACAACTGTTCTCGGTTTACTGTGCTTCATCTCCTGTCCAGAGGAAGTGAAGGTGAAGCTTAGGCTTTGTTTGTGATGTTGTAAGCTGTAAAGTATTTGGGTAGGTTTTCTTCAATACAAAAGCAGAAAACCTTCAATGTCTATCACAGGGGCTGGCACTGTAGTATCCTCCACGTATTCCCAGGTGGGTATGTGATACAGTTATGCTGCATTTGAACTGCAAGTGTGTTTTCATCTTTTATGATTGAGCTTAATCAACATTGTGTTGAATTCGAATTTGATGTTGGTTGTTTAAAATGATTGTCATGGACCAGTCAGTTTTACTTTGGATGGATGCACATCTCTATGTCTTGACATGCATGAAAACTCGTCTTACATGTGTAAGCCAGGCATAATACATTTCAGCTTTTAATTTTTTTTATTAGCATAAACAAAACAATTAATACAAAGTATAAGGTCGATGCCAACGAATTGTACACATACGGTACACAAAGTAATTAAAGGTATTAGTCTCGTTAAGAAAACAAACACACCAATAAAACAAAACTAGGCCAGAAAGTTTTTTTCATTAGGTGAACCCTTATTATTGGTCTGAGAAGGTGGAAATCAGGGATGTGTTGTTTTGAGGTTTTCTAGTTAAAGCCATCTTGCACTCATTAGGGCCATGAAGGTGTACTTGAATCTGAGCTATTTGTAGTAAAATTCAAATGTTGTATTGTTATGCCAATTCCAACTAATATAAACATTTCTGTATTATTTGAGAAAGTGCCTTCATGTGGATTTCAGATTAGCTAAAACGATAGAAGCCATTAAAAGAAATCGAATGATTCAGTATAAGCAGTATTAGAATATTTTGTTTTCCTTCAAACACACACTGCATCACGGAGGGAGCAACTTTCAAACTCGTGTTAGTGTCACGTTATTATATCATAACAGGGAGTTACACCTTTCATGATTCCAGTATGGGTTGTCTTCGTAACAACTAGTCCAAAGCATTATACCGCAATAGGATATTGGATTAAATGTTATAATTTAGAATCATAATATAATAAAATAATTAAGAAAATCCATTTTTTTTTTTTTAAATCATGAAATACATAAATACCTCAAAGTGTCTATAGGCTATGAATATTTTAAGTAATGACTTATAATAAAGTAACTATATATAGGCTTTCTTCATGGTAACTTTCTTAGTGACATGTTATCATATATAATGCATGCATGGTGACATGGGCATTTCTCTCTTTCTTCCAACCATTTAGTAAGAATGGGTCTCACATGACTAATGGTCTTGTCTACCAGGCCACATGAAACGAGAAGTTTAGTTCTCTGGATGTCGTTTCCAATCATTGGGGATGAATGATAAGTTGAGTTAGTTCTAAGGCACTGGTTCTGGAGATAAAATACCGCTCGTCCACATCGGGGGAGGAAGGGAGATATAAGATCCATGCTACCGGTGTTGGCATGCGATTTTTGTTATTGGCTACATGGGCATACTATCGGTGAGTGTCCACATAACGGTTTCAAAAGAAAATAAGAGCGCTCTTTCACCATATCATGAAAATAAGAGAAAGCCACGGTGTAAATATCCCACAACTCTTCAGCTGAGCAGTTTGAAACCACATGTGGGCATTGCCGCAGAATGTCTACCAGTAAGTTAGTGGCCATTTTAATCAAAGAAACTACTGAGGCATGGAAGATATGGCCTGTAGATGACACAAGAACAAATCCCTTGTTGCATGTTCGAACAAAGCATGTAGAAGCATCCTCATTTCGGTTTAGAGAGGTTTCCTTTAATGACCCTGCTAGTTTTTCCATTTTCCCTTGGTCCTCTTTGGCTTGTTGTTGATCTTGCTTAGGTATGATTGGAAACATAACCAGATGGAAACAAAGAGAGTTTCCTTCATACATATCTTTCCATAGATGATTCTTGAAGTTAGGTTGTTCTTCGATCTCTGCGGCAAGTGAGTATAAAAAGCTGGAACCGTGGGTGGTGAACTAGGCAGACATGAATCTTTCGGGACCCGAGCTTTGGGCACCCTTTTGGGTTGAAACAACGACCCACTGGTGAGTGGAAACAAAGGATAAAGAACCATACAAGAGGTGAAAAAGAGGTAGGAAGATATTCAAGGTTCATGATCTCGAAGAAGACCCCCTACTAGGACTCGAAGAAGACTGCTTTGGGAACTGGGTATTCAACTTATTATTGAACTGTAAGGGATCTTTCAATTTTGGTTTCAGTTTTCTAGTTGGCACACCTGGTTTTAGTTTGGGCTATTCCACTTCGAAGGTTGGTTCTGGGCTAACATAGTAGTAGGCCTCACCCCTCCGGGTTGGGAAGCAATAGCCAATCTGGTTCAAGAAAGCAGAGTGAAAGAAGGCTTTACAAATCATTCGAATTTCAGATTTGTCGCTCTTGAATAAAGAAAGTGTTATTTGTGGATCTGGATATCGAAGTATCCATCCCAAGGCAGCTAAAGTTGCTTCAAGGGGCTTCTGCAACAACACAATAAGCTTCTCTAAATTGGTATGTACAACGCCCTCTGAAAATAAATAAGGATAAATGTAAAAAATATTACATGTCTCCCCGCCTGTATAAATTAAATAACAACACCATCTCATGCAAAAATATTTTTCTTTGGGCTTAACATATTTAAACAACTACAAAAATACACTAACACAAATTTAAGTTAAATTGGGGCTTATTACCTTTGTGATATGCCATCGTCTCTGCTTCAGAGAGAGTACAATAGGAAAATTAGTTGCCCTGCCTTGGATATGGATTTATAAATGGAACAGTTTCCTCCCCACATTGTAGTTTGAGGCTCAACTCAATATTTTTCTACCCAATCATTGTTTCTTGTGGAAGTGACTGCAATTTCATACTCCAATCACTCGTTGTTGGGGCTTTGAAAAATACCCATCACATGCTTCATCACTGCATACGAAATGCCATGGCCTAATGCCCTTATGCTCTGATAAGCATGCAACTCCACTCCATGCTAGGACAGGAAAATGAAGTATGGTTTGAGAAATATGGGAATAATGCTTGAAAAGTGATGCGATGGGGCGTTGTTGGGCATCACCCCAACCTCCCAAAAATTCATTGGTTTTTTTGGGGGGGATGCCAACATCGCCCCCTCCCCATGTCACGATGATATTTAATTCATGGCTTTTGGGGAGGGGGGGGAGGATTGATGCTCGACATCACCCCCTCCCCATGTCACCATGGAATTTAATTCGTGGCTTTTGGGGAGGGCGGGCGATGCTCGACATCGCACCCTCGCCATGTCACCATGAAATTAGGGAGGGACATCGCCCCCCCCCAAAAAAAATCCACTAATTAAAAATAATTCATGTCTTTTGGGGAGGGAGGGTGATGCCCAACATCCCCCCCCAAAAAAAACAAAAACAAAAAACACATGAATTAATTTAATTCATTGGTTTTGGGGATCCCATATCTCCATGAAATTTCATGGGGACATGGGGAGGGGGTCCCCAAAACCCATGAATTAAGTTAATTCATGGGTTTTGGGAGGCAGGGCATTGCTCGACATCACGCCCTCCCCATGTCCCCATGAAAAATCATATTTTTGTGTGTGTGTGTTTTTCTATTTTGGGTGAATTTTTTTTTAGTTTTTTTTTCAAAAGTGGAGTCATAGGTATATGATGTCATGCATAGACAAAGATGGATCAATGTGTTTTCATTGATATAAGATGCATAGATGATGTCATGCATAGATGAAGATGGATCAATGTGGTGTCATTGATATATGATGCATAGATGAAGATGGATCGATGTGTTGTCATTGATATATGATGCATAGATGGATTGATGCATTAATGTATTGATCGTTGAATCATGTGGTCATGCATGTAATCAATGACAACACGATAATGTCATAGTGATGTGTTGTCATGGGTTATTCTAGCTGGATTGATATAAATATGACTCATTATTGTCTTGTCATAGTTGATAGGGAGTACAAATGGATGAACTCCAAAGTGGTCCCCTTATGGTGAAAGCCCTTATGGGAAGACGCTTTGTGGTTGAGTTATCCTAGAAGTATGGTTAGAGAACTCAAGCTTAATTGTGGAATAATGAGATAAATATTAGTGAATTTGTTAGTAAAACTATTCTATATGGATAGTGCTTGTCATGCCATTTCCGGTGGTATGTGGAACGTCACATAACTCCTCATGGTTAGAGAGTTATGGCCTTGTGAAGTTGGAGGACCCTTATGTGTTGGCTAGAAGCCCCAAAAGGTCAAAGAAGTCAAAGTTTTTACAAAGAAGAAATTAATTAAATAATAAAGTGAAGTGATAAAGTCAAAGAGGATTATTTAAATAATAAAGTTAATGGAGAACTTTCTAATTATGGAAAGTGGTTATAAGTGGGTTAACCCTAAAATAAGGAAATTGGGTTAAGTGGACAAGTGGCCATGTGAACAAAATGGCTAAGTGGACAAAGTTGGACAAAGGTGGCTATGTGGACAAAATGGTTTTGTGGATAAAGTGGATATGTGGACAAAGTGGCCAAGGGGATGCTTCTAAGAAAGATACTTGGAGAGTATAATTAAGAGGCAAGGGTCTCTTGTAAAACATCTCTCTTGAGCATATATTGAAGATATATTATGAGTGAGAGAGTCATTGGAGGTACCCAAGGAGGCATCAAAGATTCCGTAAGTTTGAGATATTGATGTCAAAATTTTCAGAAGTTCAGAAACCCTAGCTTCTAAAGGAGCTCGCGGGCTGCAGTGAGCCAGAGCGCATACATATGTGGGATACACTGAGGTAGGATGCGTACACACGCAGGCTGAAGGAGATCAAAGCACATACAGTTGAAGAAAGTCATGGAGACTTGAGTGTGAGCTAGTGCCAGGTTTCTGAAGTCTGAAGCAAGTTCCAAATCTGCATTCTATGGGCTCAGATCTGCCATAGAAGTTCCAGTATGGTTACATGATTATTTTGATGGATACTTGTGCTTATAGTATGGTGAATGTTTACGGCATTCTTGGTATGGTTGTTATGATATGTTTTATGTCGGTTGATTGATAGAGTGAGAAACACTCTTATGTTTCAGTACTGATATGGTTTCCATAGTATACTGGTTTCTTATACATGATTAAGTAACATTCATATTGTATGGTTGAGGAGCATGAGTAAGTTGTTGGAGAGAATAGATGTGTTGTGATTGGTTATGGTACAAATTGGACAGTGAAAGGAAAAAGTGGATGTGACTAAAGGCTGCAGAGGATCTGAGTTTTTCAAGGAGAGAAAACCCTAGTTGTTCAGGAGGCATACGCAGGCTGCAGTACAGATAGGTCGTGCACATACACGGACTATACTACTGCTAGGGTGCATACATATGCATATTGCACTATTCATAGGTCGCGTACCTGTTGACAGATTGGTATCTATTAAGGATTGAATCCTCTTCTCAATTGGTGCTGAGTTGTGTAAGTTAAGTCTTGCATTACAGAGATGGTGCTCTTGTGGAGTTGTTACTCTATTTAGTTGTTGCTGATAAACCCCAAGGATTGTAGTCCATAATAAAAGGAAAATTGTACATACATCTTGTGTTATTTGGGTTCCTTGTGGTGATGGCTTATTGATGATCTATGTTGCTGATATATGTTTACATACAACTGGTTATAAATTGATAGTAATAAGTATTGAGTAAATTGTGATTGCTAACTAAGGAGTTTTGTGAAAGGAAGTGAAAAAGAGCCCTACACTGATTCACCCCCACACCCCCTCTCAGTGTGATCGGTGTTTCCAACACCTATACTCATCAAACACCACCTTTCCTAAACTTTTTGAATGGCGAAACTTCATATTAGGACCACAAACTAGACATTCAAATTTACCCTTTGTTTGAAGACCTGCAACAAATGGATTAATGTCAATTATACGTTGAGATTATTTAAAAATTAAACATGCAACATGATATCTTAAAAAAATTATATAGTGTTAAAGAGAAATAAAATGCTACATACCACAAAAATGTGTTAGTCTTGGGGCATCATGAATTTTCCATAAAAGTATTCCATGGAATTTAAATTTCTTCTCCCCAATTGGTTTACAAATGTCATACATAGTGATGCCAGCCCATAACTTCAGTAGCTCGTCGATAAGAGGCTCGATATATACATTCATATCTTTAACTTGGTACTTACCTAATTGTTTGAAATTGAACATAATTACTATAACCATGATATGTATATATAAGTAAATAAATAAACAAAAGATATTATGCAAAAAATGAAACAAATGGAAATGTTACATTCAAAAAATTAATGTAAACAAATACCTGGAACAATCATTGTCAACATTATGTGCTCCCTCTTTATTGACATCCAAGGAGGAATGTTATTGTTGATAACAAAAATAGGCCACATTGAGTAAATAGACCTAATCTCTTCGAATGGATTAACACCGTCAGCTGTTAATGAAAGCCTAACATTACGAGGTTTATCTTTGAAATCTGTCCATTTTTCCTCAATTTCCCTAAATGCATAACCATCAGTGGACATTCTAAGAAAACCATATCCAATTATGTTACATGCATGGTAATCCATAAATTATGCTATGCTGTCACACCTGAACAATCGTTGTGACAAAAATTGACCAAATCAATGTTGACTTTGTCAAACAATGTAATGGTCAATGTTGACTTTGTCAAATAGTGAAACAATCATCATTGAATCGTCGCTCTTGCAACGATAGCCAAAGGTCGTCGCAAGAGAGACGGGAGTCCACTATCCTCATGTTTGTCACTCTTGCGACATAGATATGGTTTCATCTCTCTTGTGACGATAACCAAAGGTTTCGTCACAAGAGCGACGAACTCGGGCTAGATTTATTAAAAAATTTAAAAATTCAACTCTTTATCTTCAATTTTGCGATGAAAGGTTACTTCCGTCGCAAGTAGTCGTCACAAATTTTCAATATGTAGTAGTGACACAATAAATATGGTCACACCATCTTGTATTGGACGCAACAACTCATGTTGCTACAACTCCATATGTTGCATCTCTAGACACTGCAACTCCAAATGCTACAACTTTGAGGTTCAACATAATAAAGATGGCCACAACATATCATATTGGATGCAACACATTTTGTTGTTTCAAATCTAGATGTTCAACTCCAGGTGCTATGGAAATATCTTTCCAAGTGGAATCACTTAACAACATGATGTCTCCATCAAAAAGAGATCGTGGTATGGGTGCAACAGGTCACCAATCTGGCTATTGAGAAAATGATTTCAACCATCGATACAATGAGTTCATCTCACAACAGCAAGCCTGGGCTATGTGCATAGGACATATGACACACAAGGTAAGTAGTGAAAAGGTACATACTCCTCCTTACATTGGGCATATCAATTAAATGACATAATTTAATTGAGATGGAAAGCCTGACCAGTTTACCTATGCAAAATCATCATTACCCCATAACTTATAATTATTACATGACAAGTGGCATTAAATATCTGACATGTATGACCACTAATTCCATTAAACACCACACGTTTATGCCATCACACCACTGCCACAACCATAATTCGCATTTATTCCACCTCAACGACTGTCAACCTCTTCGACTTACTAGTTTTGAAAAGGTGGTGGAATGATCATATTACTAATTACCATTGTATGATTGATTAATAATTAAACGAAAAGTGGAGGTACTAAACATCCAACATGTCCGACCACTAATGCCTTTAAACAAGGCACGTTTATGCCATCACACCATTGCCACAACCATAATTTTCATTAATTCCACCTCAACGATCGTCACCCTCTTCGAATTACTATTTTTGCATAGGTGGTGGAATTGGATTACTTACCATTTTCCCTCACCAAGTGATACAAGACATATGCAACCAATTCAGTAAGATCGATGAACATGGGTAGTCGAATTCTGCCAAATAAAAGTGATGAGTGGCTCTCGAATTCACCATGAAACAGATGCATGGTTGGTTAAAGAAGATGAAGAAGTCTAGAGGGTCTTCCAAGAGGCAAGGTGGGTGATATATATCAATAGAAACAATGGTTGATACAATGAAGAAATCACCTTGGAATTCGTTGTAAGTTTGAAAGAGGAGAAGGCGCAGGTCCTTGGAGTTCCAATCATAGTGAATGAAGAAGTAATTATTGTTGTGACAGGGCTGCTATAGGAAGGAGAAAGATGGTTCTCCCAGAAGACGTCATTACATGGTATAAAATATGAGTTCTTTCATGAAGGAGAGTAGCTAAGTTAGAATAGCTATGTTTCCACCCAACCATAGGCACAACCACTCTTGACGGATTTATCGTTGGCCACCCCCGAGCTAGACCATGGTGCTCTAAAAGAGACTCTTTCTTCTTGTTCAATGACAGTCAAGGGAAGAAGTTACTCTCCTCCTCCTCCCACAGGGTCTTGGCAACCAGTTCTCTCTATACCAAGAAAGAAGGCGTGCATGAGTACATCCACAATTACTCGTCATCCTCTTTTATCATCTTGTAACGAAAACCCTACTTCTATCTTATTGCACCCAAAATGATCTTATTTCCCAGTTCTTCCTTGAACCAGAGAGTTGTAACCATTATTTTTCTCTTCTCTAGATTGGTCTTTCGACTCTGCCCTCTTTGCATATATGCTTTCTTGCTCCCATTGTCTCTGCCCACGAATGACCTCTTTTATTTCCTTCCTCATCACAATTGTGTGGTTCTAAATCCCTAGCTCGTGGTCAAGTTTGGAAGTCTTGCATATGTGTACTATGCCCCATCTCCTCATTAACTCTTAAGGAGGACTCTTCCAACTAACACTCTGACTGGTAATTCATTTATGGGTCAGAGAACTATTATGGGCCTGAGCCATTAATTCTAGTAAGGTACTGGTTTGGTGGGGCATCATCTTGACCATTTTTGGTTCCCCTCCCCATCTCTCTCATAACATCCATGGTCCATGTTGGAAAACCCTAACACTTATGCAACACTTATCCATTTTCTATTAATAACATAAAATACATACATTTACCTTTTATACAAAGGTTCATCAAATCAAACATTCACTCATATATAGTATGCTATAGTCTCTTGGCCAGTTATAGTTATATTTACAAACTGGGGGAAACATGGGTATTACAATCCCCTCCCCCTTAAAGGAACACTGTCATCGATGTTCTTTCTTAGTAACACCTGTCATGCCTTTGTCATTCAGTTGCTTAAAAAATATTGATCATATTTCTTGGTCAGGTCCTTTCCAGACTCTTGGCCTTTTTCATTTTCCTTCGAAAATCTTGGACAACAAGCATATTCATCACAATTACATGCGAAAACATTTTATTGTTGTGCAAAGTTCAAGAGGAAAATTTCATAATCTAGCAAAATACTTATCTGTGCAGTTCGTATATTTACATCCATATGGTTGTCTTGTTATCTCAGTTCACTGTTTTTCCTTGACATACCCATTGTGCGCATGATCCCAGTCAATATTTTATAATAATTATAAAAATATCCTCTCCCTTGCCGTCACTAACCCTCCAGGCCCAGGCTCAGACATCCCCTTCTCTGCTATACAGTTCCTCGGGTGATCCATATTGTCTTTCCAAGTCTTTCTTGCATGGGAAGATTTCTAAAGACTTCATTGAGCCTTACAGTCGAGGCATCCCTCAAACTTTCTCTGTCGAGGCATCCCTCCGACTTGTGTTGCCAAAAACCAACATCTTCTAGGGAGATCATGACTTACCACAGGGTTCTCATGTATCAACAATAAAAATTTTCATGCTTTCCAGCTTGACATCCTTCACCTATCCTCCCTAGATAGATCTTTTTCATCTTACCTATATCACAACTATTCATAAATTGTGAGAAATTATCATCAATTTCAAATTCATAATTTTCTTGCAAATCTGTTACCCACAGATTTTCAAATTCCACATTTATTTTCAGATTTGTTCTGCACAGGAACCAGATTCACAAGTATGGGACTTTCCTTCCCATAGCAGTTTAGATCAGCAAGAAATCGGTCTTCTGTATGGGCTTACAACACTGCCATATCCAATACCCTTTTCTTCCTGCAATTTCAACATTCCTCGGCCAAACCAATTGTTAGTTTTCATGCACATTATATTTTCAAAACCATGCATACTAATAGTCCAAGTCATTTTCATCCATTCAAGGGTATAGAGAAAAATGAAATATCATTATTTATGTATGCATCCTTTAAAAATACTAAATTTTCCAAATACAATTCAAATATCACATGACTTTAATCAATGTGCCAATATTCATGGTCACATTCATACCCAACGCACCCTTGCATTGATTTCAAGTTTGCCACACTTTATGACAAGTACTTTTCCATGGTGTGTTGGATCTTAACTAACCTCTTCACGATATGGTTTATTCATTCTCGTTTATTATTGCAACAGGACTGTGCTTCCTGCTACAGGATGATCATAATCCCAAATCAACACATATGAGACTAAAATTTTCTCTTGAATGCACCCAAGCATTCTTCCTTCATTAGTAACCAGGGTGCCAACATTCATGACCACCCAAATTTTCTTTTCTTTAACAACTACACAATTCAAGTGGATTATTGGAAGGTCCTCCTTCCTTAATGGGAAATCCTTTGTCTTCCCTCTTATGCAAACATGCATTTCCTCAACGTGGTCCATGCAATGTGCTAACTATGAGCACTTTTATTCCCAATCTCCCTAGGTTGGTCATTATACCCATGGTACTCCTTACTCATATATTTTCTTGCAAGGATTATAACTCATCCTGAACTGGCATAGACTCCCTCTCTCTATTATTCAAATTCTTCTTTCCTAAATCTTACCCTACTTGGGTAGCAATGACATACAATAGACACTCAAAATTATTCGCATATCAGTAAGAAATTAAAATACTTCAGAGGAAATTCTTACCAAATCCCTCCATACCTTATGCCACACGGGCATGAATATTTTTATACCTATTCTGGCTGCTAGCACCCTTTTTTATGATTTTTACCTCATCAATAGTGTTCCATGGGGATCCCAAAGTCCTTTCAACAATCTTTCAACAACAACCTTCTTTCATTTATCCTTTATCATAGGTTATCTACCATTGGCATATTCCCTTTCCCAACAACTCCAATCATTTCTTATACATGACATACATCACAAATATCTATCTATCTATCTATATATATATATATATATTAGTCATCATGTAAAACAAAAATGCATGTATCATAACATTTAAATTAATAAAATGTTTTCAGATATTCCCTGTCATATCTCTATGCACTCTACCACATTACTTCTTAATGTGTTAGCTAGTGAAATCACAACCCAATTTCAATTGTATTCTTTAATCATACAACCATTAACATCTTTATGCCAAAAAACTTACCTGCATTAGTAAATCAATCTCTCGTACCAGAGAAATACAATAAACAACAAGGAACTCTTCCCTTGTCCAACTCCTTCTACACAACCTTGGACTTTCAGTCCAATTGAGTTTTTTTTTTTCCAAGGCCTCACTTCCCTTACTTAGCATGGCTTAACCAAGCCTATTCATTCAAACTTACTTATCTATTTATTTCCCCTTTTCCAGTTGTACTTGTTTCCACAACTGCTCTTCTAAGGCTTACAACTCTGTTAAACAATTCAGAGTTTTTGGGGTGAGAAAAGTATTCCCCCTTTTCTCCTTCTTTGATTATGCAATATATTCCATGTTGGGATCTTCCTTCTCCTTCCCTTTAACATCCTTGGTTAGGTTCACCTCAACCTTCTTGGTAAATCAACATGCTACAACAACAAACCTTTTGTTCACGATGAATCATGAACTTGTGCATTTTGCACATTACCATTCAACTATCAGAATGGTCAATGTTCATTTGTTAGTCTTCCACTCATACATTTCGTTTTAGAATGTAATACATTATTCTTATATATAGATAGATAGATAGATAATCTCACATTACATTCTAAAACAAAATGTATGAGTGGAAGACTAATAAATGAATGTTGACCATTCTGATAGCCGAATATATATATATACGAAACTTGTATTACATTCTAAAACAAAATGTATGAGTGGAAGACTAACAAATGAACGTTGACCATTATGATAGCCGAATATATATATAAGAATCTCGTATTACATTCTGAAACGAAATGTATGAGTGGAAGACTAACAAATGAACGTTGACCATTTTGATAGTTGAATGTTAATGTGCAAAATGAATAGGTTCATGATTCATCATGAACAAAAGGTTTGTTGTTGTAGCATATACGCTTGCAACCCACTGCCCAATTTTCAACAATTATTAAGGTTGTGACTATGTTCTCCTGACAAAGTCTTTACATAGTTCCTTCACAGGGAACTCCTTCAACAAACAACTTCCTTATTGCATATCTATCACTATATTTGATGGCCTCAACCTTGAGTTAGCTTCAGTTGTTTACCAAATATTCCATAAGGAATATAAACATGCATATTTGTTATGCATCCAGATTATTTATCCACACATATTCCTTGTTTGGTTAACTTACATCCATGATGCACTTAACCACATGCATAATCATAAGCCCGTATGTTTCTACCATAGGTATATTTTGCAGCTCACATACTCTTTACATTAAAATCATTTAACTCATGATTGTTCAAAATTGTTCTCATGCGGTCCTCAAGGCATAATCATGTTGCCTTTTATTGTGACAACATAGCATCCTTGCTCATTTACTCTTTCATCTATTTATACTATCCTTTCTTGAGGGAATGGAACACATTCCCCTTAAGCTATTATTCAAAAAACAAATTTCATAACTTTTCATAATAGAGTTAGCCATGCATCCATAGTATTCATTCAATCCGGGAAAGTACAATTATTTCTTTACATTTCACTCATACATCATACATGTGCATCATTTTCACTTTTAACATCATTCATTCATATCTATTTGGTCTTAATATTAGTCCTTAAATCAAGTAACCTTATGATGCATTAAATCCATGCACTCAGGCATAAATAAACACAACTAAACTTTCATCATGCAAGCTCATTGCTTGCACCTTTTCCATGTCACTCATACACATGGAGATATCAAACTTTCAGATCCTTCTCCCAAGGATCTTCCAATCATTCTTATGACAAGTCTCATAGAGACACTCAATACAGATCTTCCCTCTTAGTTGAGAGCTTGTAGACATATTATTATTTTAAGCATGTAATATTTGTATATATGTAGGTGCATCGCTTGCACCTCTCTACCTCATCCATTCACATTGATATTTTTGTTTTAATCTTAGTGTTCTTTAGCGAGAGGTTACAGTAAATCATATGACCAGTCTCACAATCATAATTCATAATGATGTTTCCCTCTCTTCATGGAAACAACCAACGAGGGTCACATAATCCCTTTCTATTGTAAAACCTCCCATAATTTAGAATTCATATGGGTAGTTATTGCATCAATCAAGGCAGTAGGATAACCATTTCTAGTCTCTTCTTCATGCATCGGTTCACTCTTGGTCAACGGATCTCTACATGAGAATATTTTCCTAAACTCCCTCTT
This sequence comes from Picea engelmannii, assembly GCA_009831015.1. Taxonomy (NCBI): domain Eukaryota; kingdom Viridiplantae; phylum Streptophyta; class Pinopsida; order Pinales; family Pinaceae; genus Picea; species Picea engelmannii. The sequence continues at coordinate 130,842 of ML814581.1, read as the reverse complement.
ATGGACATCTGAGTGTACCAAGCCATATCCGTATGGTTACCATCCACCTCTAGATGCCAACTTGAGCCATTGGTCATCTAGAAGTGTCCCAACACTTCCTCTTCCACATTCAGGATCAACATTTCATTAATTCCTCCTACCTTATCCTTATAAGGTACTATGTGCTCAACATCATCAACCTTTTACTTATGCTTCCATAGCCAGATCATCACTAACCATATGATCTATGAAATGACCATATTTTTCACTCAATGAAAGGCTATAATAAGTATATATGCATGTCATATACATGCTCTATCTTTGTGATATGAATTTCAACATATATTTGTGCACCAAGCATTATACCCCTCAGAATAGTCCCACTTTTGTAGGACTGAATATCATTTCCCGAAAGAAATGATAGGCTTCTTCTGCCATAGTATAGAATGATTCAATATTGTTGGGTAACATCCCAATTAAATTTTAATCTGCACCCTTCTCCTCACGGAAATTATGCAGATAATTTTCGTACAATAGTAAAACTCTCGACAGGCTCATCTCAGCCTTGGTAGACTAGTCTTATGATTGTTCCCCGACCCATCCAGGCATTTGTTTGAATCATGCTCTACTAGATAGGGTAGGGAAGGGTGCCCTCTCCCTTAAAATTTTCTAAGAAAGAAAATATACTCACTTGACTCTTTCGTGAGCCCAAGCAGGCCAAGTGTTGTTACTCACTCTGATATCAATTTGTAACACACCCGACCCCTAAATACCCTTTCTAGGGATGGGGCATCAAAATTTTTCTTACTCTAATCATCTCAAATCATCTCTCTGAGGTATTCATCCTCTTGTACTCTCCCATAGCTTTCTAATGATTTTTATCGGGCTCTAATCTGACCTCTGGTTTGCAAGATATGGCCTCCCGAAGTTGTCCAGGTGTTATTAGTTGGGGGCCACATGTCAGTCGACATTCGGCGTTCGGTGTTGGATGCCCCTTTTTCTTATTGCACGCATGCTCTCCGAAGTCCCAAATTCCTAGACTCCTGAAGTCCCAAAATCTCTCCACGTGGCTTCGACCACATGGCGGCCGACGTTCGATGTTTGACACTAAACACTCCTTTTTCTCACTACACACATGCTCTTTGAAGTCCCGAATTCCCGGACTCATGAAGTCTCGAAATCTCTCCACGTGGCTCCAACCACATGGCATTCGACATTCAACGTTTGGCGTTGAGCACCCCTTTTTCTCACTGCACGCATGCTCTTCGAAGTCTTGAATTCCTGGACACCCGAAGTCCCAAAATCTCTCCACGTGGCTCCGACCACATGGCGGTCGACATTCAACATTCAACGTTGAACACCCCTTTTCTCACTGCATGCATGCTCTCTAAAGTCTCGAATTCTTGGACTCCCGAAGTACCAAAATATCTCCACGTGTCTTTGCCACATGGACCCAACAGGTAAGTGCCAGGGATGACACACGATAAGGAGGAGAGGACATGTGGTCCCTACAATGGGTGACATGTATCACGTTTTAATGGGCACGTAGGGTCTGTGAAATGTCTGAATCCAGGTGACACGTGGCACATCAAACGTGGGTCCATGTCACCTTGGGTGACATCAACGTACCACATCACCTCAGACTGATCGCCTTCCAAGCCCTTCGATTTCATGGTCAAGGTGTGTCCATGTAGCCCCTGAATCTACGACCTTCGTTACTTCGTAATTTCGGCGTTCAGGGAATTCATGGTGTGAATTCCTCTCTTGGAGTGGTCAGCGTCGGGCTAACCATGGCATAAATTCAACGTCCATGGAAGATCCCAAAGGATCCCTAGACCTACGGTTCTCGTTGCTTCGTAGTTCTGGCCTTCGGGGTTTCATCTTTATGGCTACTCCACTCTCTCGAAGTAGGACTTCACCGAAGTATCGTGTGCGGGTCCCTCATTTATATGATCAGACAGTTAAGAGTGGTTCTTAATGAACTCCCCATATCCATGATTCTCCTTTGTAACTTCGGTATTCAGGGAGTTTGATGCTATAAGATCTCTGTTATCCCAAAGTAGGACTTCGTCGAAGTTACCTCGACGTAGATCCAACGACCAAGGGGAAGCTCGTATATCCTTGAATCGATGGTTCGTGTTACTTCATAGTTCCGGCCTTTGAGGGTTTCGGCTTTATAAATGGTCAGGCCTAAACACTCTAGAGCCCCAAAATCCCAAAGTTCTGAAGCCAGCAAGGGTCAACTCCTTTTGGGCCTAGCGTAGGATTCTTAGACCTTGGTCACATGGGTCCTTTGAAACTCTTGCAGGCTTACTCGCAAATTTCTTTAGCCGTAAAATGGTTAAGTATATGGGCATGAGCCCTCGGTCATACGGTGAATAATATGAAGGAGGTGCCCTCCTTCCACAAGGTCTGAACTTGAAATTCCCGCGAGGGTAGATTCTGTAGGTCGACAAGACTTAAACACCCTAATAAAATCCTACCCTGAACCTCTTGTAGGCTTACGTTCCACGACTCTTTAATTGCTAAACTAATTTACTCATGCGACCATTCAAAATCCTGAGTTCACAGGGATATAATACATACATATACCTTATTCATTCAATACAAAACTCATTCATAGATATATAAACATATGTGCATTCAATCACCGTTTCCATTTCAATACACAAAGTATGAAGATACTTATCAGAAAATGATAGTTCATGAAGCCTGCTAAAAGGGGTGCATGTTTCCACCCAACCATAGGCACAACCACTCCTGATGGATTTATCATTGGCCACCCCCGAGCTATACCATGGTTCTCTGAGAGAGACTCTTTCTTCTCGCTCAATGATAGTCAAGGGAAGAAGTTACTCTCCTCCTCCTCTCATAGGGTCTTGGAAATTGGTTCTCTCTATATCAAGCAAGGAGGTATGCACGAGTACATCTACAGTCACTTGTCAGCCTTGTTTATCTCATCTTGTAACGAAAACTCTTCCATCGACTTCTTGTGCCTAGAATGATCTTATTTCCCAGTTCTTCCTCGAACTAGAGAGCTATAACCATTCTTTTTCTCTTCTCGAGATTGGTCTTTCGACTCTACCCTCTTCACAGATCTTCTTGCTCGCTCCCTTTGCCTCTACCCATGAATTACCTCTTTTATTTCCTTCCTCAGCATGGTTGCGTGGGTCTAAATCCCCAGCTCATGTTTAGGTATGGAATTCTTGCATATTGGTACTCTTCCCCATTTCCTCATTAACTCTTGAGGAGGAATCTTCCAGCTGCCACTCTGACTGGTAATTCATTTCTGGGTCAAAGAACTATTCTGGGTCTGAGCCATTAATTCTAGTAAGGTACTAGTTTGGTGGGGGGTCATCTCAACCATTTCTGGTTCCCCTCCCCATCTCTCGCATAACATCCATGGTCCATCTTGACAAACCCCCCTTTCAACAGTTATGCAACACTTATCAATTTTCTATTAATAGCAAAAAATGCATACATTGACCTTTTATACAAAGGTTCATCAAATCAAACATTCACACATATCTAGTCTGCCATAGTATCTTGGCCAGTTATAATTATATTTACAAACTGGAGGAAACATGGGTATTACACACAACCTCAATCTCCTCCTAATCCTCTCCTACTGCCACATCCTAGTATAGTTGCCTTCCCTAAACCTCCTGTGCAACTAGCCAATGATGTTTGGGATAATAATCCCATAAATCCTCCTTCTAGCATAGCTTGTTGGCCTGATAACCCTTTTCCACCACCTCCTCCTCTACATTCAATGCCTCATGTTGTATTTTCTACCTCTATGGCCCAATTAGTTCAAGTTCCTAAAAATTATGAAGTGCTTCCCATTGAACCCCAAATTGACAAAGGAAAACAACTTGCCAATTCACCAAGCTCAGAGACCTTTGAATCCTCTTCCATACAGTCAAAACAACCTTCAACCCAAGTAGACAATAATGAAAGAAAAATTACTTTCAATTATATACACCCCGATATAGAGAAATTGGAAGAAAATAAGTCGTATGATAAAAACTTACTTAAACACAGGGTTTCTCTCTGAGAAGGAAGTAAGCAAAGGGAGACATCATCTAACAAAAAGTATTATTTTTTATTTATTTAAATTTCTATGATGACATTTCCACTTTGACACTTGATGCATATTTTGGATAGCAAACATATTATATTATTTTTGAAAACTTTTAATATTATTCCATTTGGATATTTTGGGAGGTACAAGTGTTTGTTGATGTGGCATGTTTATATTGGTTACTTTTTGGTATATTTTATGATGTTGATATATTCATGATATTTAATTATACTTTGGAGTTACAAGGGAAATATTGGAAATAAAGGAACGAAGACTTAATGAGACCCCACCTATTATTTATTATTTATTACCCTTATTATAAATAAAATTTATCCTCTCCTAACTAAAGTTATTTAACTTTTAAAACAAAAGGTAATTGAACTACTCAAACTACTTTTTGAATATACAAAAAGAGGAGAGCAAGACAAATGAAGGACATGAGAAAATAGAGAAGTAATACCTTTGATAAGGTTTTCTCTTACCTCAAGTGAGAATATTCGTTCATTCATTCCATTATGATTTTATTTAGAGCTAAGTTATCTTGTTGATAACAGGGTTATTCTGAAGGTGGTAAAGAAAGGTCTAGGAATCATTGATTATTGACATGCTCCAAGGTCATTCATTCTTCTTGAAAGTTTGTTTAGTTTTAGTTGGAATTTTTGAATTTATTGCAATGTTGATTAATGTTAGTTTTGTTGAGTCAAGAAAATGATGCACTTGTAGCTTGGATTGATCCATTTCAGTTTTCAGTTCTAGTCTTCGTCTTTTTTACACCAATTGTCTTTGTATGAGTCAAATAACATCTTATACTTCTAAGTGCAATTCTGATCCAAACCCTCGTAGGGTTTGAAAAGATAAACTCAGTTGTAACTTGGATTGAGATCAATAAAAGCTATTTGTTGATTCCTTTTCATTTATGAGACCCAATGTGTTTTGATTTTCAAATTTATGCCATCTTGCATTTTCTTATTCAGATATTTTATAAATTCTTTTTGATATCACATTTTCTATTTTTAGTTTAGTTCACATAAAAAATACAAAATTTAAATACTTTCAAAAAATAACATCATATCAAAGTATCTATTTCTTGAGGTTTGATTGAGATTTTTGGACATGCTATATGTCGAGGGTTATAATCTAGTCTATCTCACCTAGCCTAATAAGATTCGAATATTATTGAGTGAGGATTTTTTCCATTCCTCCCATCAACGTAATCTTTTGATACTTCTATATAGTTGGGAAATTTATAGGTACATGGCCCCATTGTTTGTAAATTTCACAACATATTGTCTTTGGCCCAATAGAAAACGGGTTTGGCATGCTTGTCGTTGTGTACTTTTCTAGTCTAGGACAACCATTTTGATGGTGACCTTCTGCATGTCATAGGGTACACTAGACATTATCACACACCACTTTCCATTTTTTCATGTCTTGCAACTATATGGTGAGGTTCACAAGGTGGGATTACACATGTGCTAGTCCTATGAACATCTCACCACCTCTCAGCGTAGACTCCAAAAACATTGTAATATCTATCGCTTCTGACTGAGTCATCGATTTTTTCTATGTGAGTGAGACCTAAATGTGAGGGAGGAGTCCGACAATAAACCACTCTTTGTGTTATACATCCTATATCGAGAAAGTTAATATGTCCTACAGAATCTTGAATCGCTAGTCATAGTCCTACATGGTTTCTCTGACTTGTTGCTTGATTTCCTTGATCTCAGTTATGAACTATGACTTTGTCTTAGGTTTATGGAATTATCTATGGAGATCTCTCTTTATCTTTGTGAGGGACCTTTCCGATCCCACATGCACAATAAATTTATACTTCATGTACCACATCAGAGCTCTATCTCTGAAGGTAGTCTCCAACTATGCGATCTTAGACGCCTTGTCTGTGACTCACTTCATAGACTAGATTGCTTCACAAGTGAACCAATGTTGTTCTGCATCATATCTTCTCATCCCATGAAACATGAGAAGTCTCAAGGTCAAATCCTATTTGGACATATTTGAACTAGAACTTGATCTTCTTAACTAATTACTATTGTTACTGACAATTTTTCTTGTGAAGTGTCGCTGACTTTGGTTTCTACTTTCCTTGCTTCTAAAATTTATTCTCCTAATTCTCTTGCCTTTGAAATTTCTTCTTGGTTAAAAATGCATGAGGGGGGTGGTTCAAAGAGGGGTTCCTCCATACTATCTCATCTTCTTCAGTGATGGATCCAAAATAGCTTCTTATCTTGAGCTACACGAGCCTCCTTCTGACAACCAATATCTCTTTAATTTCTTGGATTGTGCCTTCAATATTTTGTGCCACTGTCACTACTACTATGTTCCTCATCTTCCTCTAATTCAAATCCATATCTCATTATCCAAGGGGATCTAACCGTGTTCTCTACAACTCTTCTACTACTTCCTCTAGTATCCTCTCTTGATACCTCTTTCTCTATGCCACATTTCTTTGATGACCTTTCTTCTTTTGCACTTTTCTATGGAATATATATATCTCCCACACGCCCTTCTAGCATGAATTCTCTCCTCTTTATCTTAGATATTACTACTTGTCCCCCCACCCCCTTTCTCTTCCTTTTTTTTCTTTTCTACTCAACTTGCTTCCTCAACTTGAATCTTCTTACGTAGCACTCAACTCTTCTTCTTCTTTTCTCTTATGGATCCATTCTT
>ML814581.1:110180-124076 GCA_009831015.1 Picea engelmannii | reverse complement strand
CCCCCCCCACCTTCAAGCGAGTGGTTTACACTACCATCCTATCGAGATCCATGCACATCAACCCCTTCTCCATGAATAACATCTTGATACATAGTGGGATTTCTTCTAGCAGTCTTCTTCTAGGATCGGCTACATACTTTCTTTCAACACTATTGAACTATTCACTACATTCCACTACAAACTCAACAATGTATCCCTCCTTAACTCATTCGAACCAGAATTCAATGGATTTGGCCCACTTATTATCCAAAGATCTTAATCAAGTTACCGCCTCTTGGTCCCAAACCAACGGTTTGTGGGCTCACCACACAAAGATAATATTTATCTGTCTCTTTACCCATTCATGCAATAAACAAGAAAAATCAACAAAGAAGATTTCATGCATATTTGAATATATGTACACCTTTGCGTCCATCGTTCCAGGTTGATTTGCAGGTTTTTGATCTCTCGTTGCACAAACTCACATCATGTCCTTACTCCACATCATGTCCTTACTCCACATCAGGATTTTGATCTTCTTTCTCTTTTCTTGAAGGTTTCCACATCATGTACTTACTCCAACATGCAACACAAAACCATAAGGTCCCAACAACAGAACCAATTGTTGGATTAGGGTTTTAGACCCAAGTTTCAGAAGGATTTACTAACAAATACCCCATTATTGTCGGCATATTTAATATTCTAGGACTGAATAAGGTCTTACCTGAGATGTCATGAGAATCACAAAGACATAATGTTTGTGCATTGATGAAGGAACAATATAGATGGGAAAACACTTAGCTAAGAGCTACACAATAGATATTATTCATTCATAACAACATTCATATAAGTAACACCCAGACTAACATATATAAGAAGCATTCATATAAGTAATGCCTAGACGAGCATATATAAAAAACATTCATTCATAATAGAGTCCATGATCAGAAATATCGACTCGGGCCTCGTGCCTTCATTCATTAATCATAGACAAGCATTTAGATACATGGAGGGTCGTAGCCTACACAAAGACTCATTAATCTTGAACCAGAGACTAGAGATCAGGTCTTGATCTAGTTTCTCTCTCATATTCTACTTATAAATCTACAATTACAATGAACAACCAACCATTGAACAAAAAGTGAACCCTTACATGCTTGCATGCATTCCTTATATCTCTACAGAAGCATGGCAATCATAACAAACTTGTCAACTCACTAACAACCTTGACCACGACCAATCGATAGGTTACAAAACTAGTTACAATCATTACATTGATCTTCGAGGATTTGATACACATGCGATATTTACAAGTCCTTGCGCATAGTACAAAACTGATGGTGTGTAAAATGTAAAACTGGTTGGCACAGGCACAATAGAAAATAGTTGGCGGACATTGAATCTTGTCATTGCATGGTACAAAACTTATGGTATGAGCATCATGTATAACTTGTGGCATGCACGTGGTATTTCCAAAACCTTGGTGACATTAGAGGGAATTATGACTATCACTAATGAAGAATGAAGCTAAGAGCAATGTTGTTGTTTTCAACAAAAAAACTTTGATCAAGGGAGGAATACAAAGGATTGTTCCATTGTGTTTCCAAAGTAAGTAGTAGGGTAAGATTAAATATAGGTCCCAAGGAAAGTAAAGAATATATTGGAAGTGTAAAATGAGATAATACACACACATTTTCTAGAATGATTTCTACCAAGGAATAAGATAATGCATGAGATAGACTTGATTCTAAGTACGATTTGTCCAACTCAAGTAGTGAACAAGATGAGTATGATGAAAATCATGGAGTTGAATCAATCCCCAAGAGAGTTGTTTTCAAAATGTTTAACATGGAGAGCATGAGCCCATGGATAATTCTAACGATAATTATATCAAAGAAGGATGGGTCATGGAGGATGTGCATACACTCCTTGGTGCTAAATAAGATCATAGTTAGATCTAAATTCCCATTGGTAAAGATGGATGGCTTGAGGGTTAGTTTGAGTGGCATCGAATATTTTCAAAGATAGACCTAAAGAGCATATATCACCAGATTCAAATATTAAGAGAAGATGATAAGTGGAAGATTGCATTCAAGAGAGAAAACACACTATATAAGTGGTTGATTATTTTGTTTGGATCGACCAATGAACCTAGAAAATTCAAGAGGATGTTGACAAAACTATTGAGGCCCTATATTGGTAAGTTTTTCTTTGTTTATTTGGATGACATTTTAATAATTAGTAAGAGAATATAGGAGCATTTTCAACATTTCAATATGGTGTTTAGATCCTTAAGGAGTGGTAAAATTTGTATCAACTTGAAGCAATTCGAGTTCTTATGGGAATAATTGGTACCTTGGCTTTGTTGTGTCTAAGAAAGGGTTCACATGGATCACAAAAAGGTGAAGATGAATTCAGACTAGCCCAAGTCATACAATGTCAATGTAGAGATAAAATGTTTTCATGGAATTTTTAACTTATGGGAAGTTCATCAAAGGTTTAAAAAGATTATGTGTTGATCATAGAATGTATAAAAATAAGAGAAATCTCATGGAGAAATTATGCAACATAGTTTTTAGCAACTAAATATGAGGATCACTAGAACCTTAGTATTGACTTTGTCCAATTCTAGTGAAGTGTTCCAAGTTGATTGTGATGCAAGCATAATACCTATTGATACAATATTGAGTCAGTGATGGAGGTTCATAACATAGTTTTCATCATTTGTGTTAGAATTTTATGTTATTGTGCAAGGATTGAATTATGGAACATGATACTTGTTGTTGAAGGAGATCATTTTGTACATAAACCATCAAGCACTAAAGTTTATCAACAATCAATGAAAGTTGAATCAATGACATGTGATATGAATGGAGTTATTGCAGAACTACACATTCAAGGTGAATTACAATGTAGGAAATGAGAACAAGCTCAAAAACTCTCCAAGTAAAAGAGTGTTTATGCTAGAGAAAATGGAGAATGAGATAGTTGGATTGGAAAAAATAAGGGATTTGTATGAAAACACTTACTAAGAGCTACACAATAGATATTATCCATTCATAACAACATTCATATAATTAACGCCTAGACAAACATATATAACAAGCATTCATATAAGTAACGCCCATACAAACATATATAACAAGCATTCATTCATAATATAGTACATGATCAAAAGTATCGAATCTGGCCTCATGCCTTCATTCATGGAGGGTCATAGCCTACAAAAATACTCATTAAGCTTGAACCAGAGACTAGAGATTAGGTCTCATTCTACTTTCTCTCTCATATTCCACTTATAACTCTACAATTACAATGAACAACCAACCATTGAACAAGAAGTGAACCCTTACATGTTTGCATGCATTCCTTATATCTCTACAGAAGCATGGCAGTCATAACAAACCTGTCAACTCACTAACAACCTCAACCACGACCAATCAATAGGTTACAAAAGAAGTTACAATCATTACATTGATCTTCGATGATTTGATACACATGTGATATTTACAATTTCTTGCGTGTAGCACAAAACTGGTGGTGCGTACAATGTAAAATTGGTTGATGCAGGCGCAGTAGAAAATAGTTGGCAGACATTGAATCATGGTGTTGCATGGTAAAACAATTATGGCATGTGGATCATGTAGAACTTGTGGCATGCACGTGGTCTTTCCAAAAATTGGTGCCAACAAAGGGAATTATAACTATCACTAATGAAGAATGAAGCTAAGAGTAATGTTGTTGTTTTCATCAAAAAAACTTTTGATCAAGGGAGGAATACAAAGGATTGTTCCATTGTGTTTCCAAAGTAATTAGTAGGGTAAGATCAAATATAGGTCCCAAGGAAAGTAAAGAATATATTGGAAGTGTGCAATGAAATAATACACACAAATTTTCTAGAATGATTGCTACCAAGGAATACGATAATGCATGAGATAGACTTGATTCTAAGTGTGTTTTTTCCAACTCAAGTAGTGAACAAGATGAGTATGATGAAAATAATGGAGTTGAATCAATCCACAAGAGAGTTGTTGTCAAAATGTTTAACATGGAGAGCATGAGCCCATGGATAATTCTAACGATAATTATATCAAAGAAGGATGGGTCATGGAGGATGTGCATACACTCCTTAGTGCTAAATACGATCATAGTTAGATATAAATTCCCATTCGTAAAGATGGATGGCTTGAGGGTCAGTTTGAGTGGCATCGAATATTTTCAAAGATAGATCTAAAGAGCATATATCACCAGATTCAAATATTAAGAGAATATGATAAGTGGAAGATTGCATTCAAGAGCGAAAACACACTATACAAGTGGTTGTTTATTTTGTTTGGATCGACCAATGAACCTAGAACATTCAAGAGGATGTTGGCAAACCTATCGATGCCCTATATTGGTAAGTTTTTATTTGTTTACTTGGATGACATTTTAATCATTAGTAAGAGAATATAGGAGCATTTTCAGCATTTCAACATGGTGTTTAGAGCCTTAAGGAATGGTAAAATTTGTATTAACTTGAAGCAATTTGAGTTCTTATGTGAAGAATTGGTACCTTGGCTTTGTTGTGTCTAAGAAAGGGTCCACATGGATCACAAAAATGTGAAGATTAATTCAGACTAGCCCAAGTCATACAATGTCAATGTAGAGCTAAAACGTTTTCATGGAATTTTTAATTTATGGAAAGTTCATCAAAGGTTTCAAAAGATTGTGTTGATCATAGAATGCATAAAACATGAGAAATCTCATGGAGCAATTATGCAACATAGTTTTTAGCAACTAAATTTGAGGATCACTGGAAACTAGTATTGACTTTGTCCAATTCTAGTGAAGTGTTCCAAGTTGGTTGTGATGCAAGCATGATAGCTATTGATAGAATATCGAGTCAGTGATGGAGGTTCATAGCATAGTTTTCATCATAAACCATCAAGCACTAAAGTTTGTTAACAATCAATGAAAGTTGAATCAATGACATGTGATATGAATGGAGTTATTGCATAGATACACATTCAAGGTGAATTATAATGTAGGAAATGAGAACAAACTCAAAAACTCTCCAAGTAAAGTAGTGTTGATGCTAGAGAAAATGGAGAATGAGATAGTTGGATTGGAAAAAATAAGGGATTTGTATGAAAACAACATGGATTTTGTTACTTGTATAGGTCACATATATGTGTAAGAACACAACATTGCGGGACAACACAACATAGATGGATTATTTCTTTATATGATGTATATTTGTGCAAAGGGAGAAAATTGTGATCCCTTGAAGGAGAGATGTGGGAGAATTGGATCAAAGAATTACATGATGATGGATTAGGAATACATTTTAGGTATGATAAGACACAAACTTTGTTGGATGAAAGGTATTACTAGATGATTAGGAAGGAGGTCAACAAATTTTTGGAGCAATGTAAAATTTGAAGTAAGCCTAAAGTATAGAATCAAAACATAGATTATATACATAATTATCTATACCAAAGATTCTTGAGAAGCTATTGCAATGGATTTTATAGTTGCACCGTTGAGAACGAAATGCAAAAGTGTTATACTTTTTTTTGTTGTTCCCAAGTTTGAAAGATGACACACATTTTACCTTGTAGGAAGACTAGTGATGTCAACTATTGTGTGACCCTATTCTTCAAGGAAACTAAATGAATTCATGAATTTTTTTAAAGACAAACACATTAGACAAGGACTCCAAACCTTTGTATCACATTTTACTTTGTAGGAAGACAAAGGATGTCAACTATTGTATGACCCTATTCTTCAAGGATACTAAATGAATTCATGAATTTTTGAAGACAAACACATAAGAGGGAAACCAAATCTTTGTCTTATTTTTGAAAGATGCTGTGGAAAAAAATAAGAATAAAGATGTCTTTTAGTTTGACATATCACCCTAAAAACAATGGAGATTGTAAACCAAAGTTTGGGAAATCATCTGATGCCCAATTAGAGATAGGATGAGATAGTTGGATTGGCTTTTGATGTAGTATAATTCCCTACAATCAAGGATGAAAGTTTGATATTAGATTCTCAAATAATGATACTATTTCAACAAACAATTTTGCCAAAACACTTTTGGATTCTTAAAAATAGAATTATTTAGACATTATGACAAAATATATAATTGTTATAAAAGACTCACTTTTGATGATAGCTTTGCTTCTCACTCTCAATTCAACAACCTTTATATCATTAGGAATCTTCATTGTTGGTATATTTTGAGCAAACATCATGAATTCCAGGTTAGAGTAAATTACAAAAGGGAAAAGAGGGTAGAAATGCTTTCCAGCAGCAGGGCTTACTGTTTACATGCACTCCTACAGGCAAATGTTTACCATTTTAAAAAATGACAGCTAGGGAAAATGAGGGTAGAAATGTTTTCCAGCAGCAAGGGAAAATAGAGCATTTGGAGAATCGAACTCGGGACCTCTCGCACCCGAAAATGACAGCAAGGGAAAATGGGGCATTCCGAGAATAGAACTCGGGATCTCGCGCACGCGAAATGACTGCAAGGAAAATGGGGCATTCCGAGAGTCGAACTCGGGACCTCTCGCACCCGAAGCGAGAATCATACCACTAGACCAAATGCCCGATCTATTTAACACTGTTTTTTTTATTAAATATTTATAATAATATATAGCAGATTAGTTTAACAGGGGTTAAGTGATTTTTTTTCATTAAAAATTTATAACGCCGATTAGTTTAACAAGGGTTAAGTGATTTTTTTTCATTAAAAATTTATAACGCTGATTAGTTTAACAAGGGTTAAGTGAATTTTTTTCATTAAAATTTTATAACGCCGATTAGTTTAACAAGGGTTAAGTGAATTTTTTTTATTAAAAATTTATAACGCCGATTAGTTTAACAGGGTTCAATTAAAAATTGTCAGAAGTGGGATTTGAACCCACGCCCTCTTTCGAAGACCAGAACTTGAGTCTGGCGCCTTAGACCACTCGGCCATCCTGACAGCACATGTTATAGAGAGATCCTATAATAAAATATTCATTGAAATATAAACCCCTGTTCTTTCACATGGGAACCTGAAGGTGTAGACCGACTCGGCCATTTCAATGGATACTCTAAAAGTTCAAATCTCCAAATTGATAAAACTATTTGTTCAATATAAATTCAACTTCTCAAAAGCCAAACTAGGAACCAAGTATCTTAAACATTAAAGGATGCATTTTTTCATAGTTCTTCATAATACTATTTTGTAATTCTGGAAATAAACTCTGTATGGAATTTTTGAAACGTTCAACCCATCATCAGGGAGTGTACTCGAAATGTTGGACGTTTCAAAAATTCCATACACATTGTATTTCCATAATTACAAAATCAACATAAAGTTAAATTATAGTGTAACCTAAAATAACATATCTAAAATTATAATAAGTTGAAGCCAAAAGGTAACAACATTCAATTAATTTAACAACAATTCTACACATTATTAAAATGATATGTTTTTATAAAGAGAGGAAATGAGATTTTAAAATCATAGAAATTATTCCAAAACACTAAATATGATGTATCTAATTATTAATTACCATAAGCATGTATACTTCCACTTTTTCTTTGATTGTCTAATCCTTTGTGTGATCTTTAAATTCAATTCCAACAAGGTGCAAGATGTAGAGAATCTCCAAGCTAAATTCTTCCAACACAACATTGAAGTTTTGGGAGTTCATGTCACAAACCCGTTTAACTTTGTTGTTACCCATGGACTTCCACCTTCTTGGGCTTCCCAAGTCTTCCATCACATCCATAAAGATGAGATAGGCATGACCCTAACAAGTATCACATACTTATCCATAACATTGAAGATAAGACTGACCTTGGAAACTATCACACAATTACGATCAAGCATACCATGGTGAAGGTATTTTCCACAATGTTAAACATCTATATCTCTAGAGATTGAGAGCTGAAACACAAACATGTTTCAAGAGAAAGCATCATACCTGGGTGACTAGATCTCCACCCTAACCTTTATCATTAAGTAGGCCAAGGACAACAAGGGTAGAGATTAGTTTCTTTGTGGATCTTTGCAACACATCTAACATTGGCACTGTCCCTCGACACCTACTCATGGAAAGGCTCAAGTTTTTAAGTCTTGTAAACTTAGTAGTTCGACTAGTATGTCATGTCATGAGTCCATCATCGATAGAGTACATACAATTGTTGGTAACACAAAGGGAATTCAAAGTATTATAGGAGTTAAAAAAATTGTTTACGCTCTCCTACACTTTTTGGGCTCTACATTGATGAACTAAAGGAAACATTGTAGACACATTGGATGATACAGATGGTTGCTTTCTCTTTAGAGTGCATATTTCTATACTTCTTTTGACATATGACATTATTTTGATGTTAGAGTAAGTGAAAGACCTCTAGAGACAAATAGACATCCTAGGATATTTTTGTTCGTCCCATCATCCATGGGTTGAATCAAGGGAACTTGGGAAAGAAAAAAAAGCATGGCTTTCAACACCTTTAATACAAAGGAAAAAAAATGGCGTTCTCACTTGTAGGGGTGAGTGAGTGGAGATGGTATCATCATACACATATTTATGAGTGTTCTTTGCTATACCATGCTTCAATTTGACACCAACAAGTCTCATTTAAGTAAAGGTTATGTAACCCTTACTTCCCTTGATAAGTAGTGTTTCTAGCTTCAGTTTCAAGACATACACAATTTCAATATATCTAGGCCATCACCGGTACACCTTATCTTCTTTATGGATCTGAGATTTGGGGACCTTACCTTTGGGTTATAGATCTGAGCCAAATAGAGAGAGTCCTTGTTTTGATGTTATCC
Source organism: Picea engelmannii (assembly GCA_009831015.1). NCBI lineage: Eukaryota > Viridiplantae > Streptophyta > Pinopsida > Pinales > Pinaceae > Picea > Picea engelmannii. The sequence goes on along the minus strand of ML814581.1, from coordinate 115,273 downwards.
AAATAACTCCAAAAAAAGAGATCAGTTCCTTGAAGCATAATTATTGCAAAGTTCAACACCACCTCACTCATTTCCTTTGTGGTGTTCTATGGTGTGACAATAATTCACAGTGTTAGGTAGATGGGCACCTCTAGATGGGTCATCCTATGTATTCATATCTTGCACTTAAGACTTCTACACACTAAACATATCTTGGGATCCACTATGTTTGGTATGCCAAAGCCTCCTCATTGCTTTGTGCATCCATTCTTGATATTGGTAAGTTGCTTTTTGTGTATTCAAAAGTGGGATAAATAGGGGAATTCAAGATGAGATGTTCAAATATTATTTTCAGTCAAGAGGGGTTGCACCCATAGACTCACTCTCACAAAAGATCCATTACTTCTACCATATGTATCTTCATGTCAATGGCAGACTAAATAGACCCCCTAGATACACCAAACTTCAATTGTATTGCAATTTGAGAGTTTCCTTTTCTCAAATCAAATTTTGCTCCAATTAACTTCACATTGAGACACAACATCATATTCATCTGGAACATTGCACCCATAGGACATGTTTCCTAGAATCGAGATCAATGACCGTGACTTTGTCTTTAGATGCTCACGATATTATAAGATTAAAGGGTGGCTATTATTTTGTTTTTATCAATCTCATGAGTTAGTCTAGGTTTGTATGGCATATGAGAACCAAATATGTCTATACCTCTTCTTTCATGATATGTTTAACCTACACCATCCTCTTGCTTGACACAAGTCTTCCAAAGTGACCTATATCTAGTTGATTACTTCCTGATTTAATCTTAGCTTGAGCATGAAGAAGACCCATGACTAACTCACTCACATAGTGGGCAAGTGTGTTAGACAACACAAATCCCTTGGCCCCACAATCATCACATATTTATTTTTAGCCTCAATTGGTAGGAAAAACGCCACAAGGTAGTGAAACTTAGTTGATTCAATATTGAGCTCTTCCTCTAAAGCTTCTACATAGTGCTTTTTCCATGCACCGAGGTTCTTGCTTTTCAAAGTTTCTAGTTTTAGACTTATGTTCTGATATTTTTTGTTGGGGTATCGTTTCCACCCTAATATCTTCTCTTTTGTGTATTTTTTTTATAGTCCAATGGGTGTAGTTCTCCTTAGTAGATAAAATATAAAGTATAAACCCTCTTAAAATAACAAAATGCATCCACATAATAATAAACACATGAATGCAGAGAAAACCCATAAGGTACAATAACACCATCAATTACTGCTTATGGAAAAAACCACTCCACAAGTCATGCTTGTAACGATGCAAACCTCAACATATGAAATACAATGATACTTATGTGTGTATATACTCTCTCATGAGTATTCATAGGGTCCTATGCCAACTACCCCTTATTATTATATTTATTATCCTCCAACTATGTAGTGGGTCAATTTATTACCCACCATCTACCTAGTGGATATTCTTCCATAATTATGGTCACATTGCATTAATTATTTGTCTTAGGTACCTCCCTACGTATATTACATTACACCCCCTTTCACATGTTTCATCCTCAAAACATGAATGGAATCCATATAATAATATTTGTTAAGCAATGTTGTTAATTGGTACCAAGCATGAGCATCCACCCATCCTAGTGAACCGTGGGCATGAGATCCAACCACTGCTTTGTCACTTCAATCTTGATTATGGTTGCTAATTTGGTTCCTTGTTGTCAATGTGCTAGTTTGATGTCTCCACTCATTTTTTAAGTTTTCCATGTACATCTATATTGGGTGCTTTTATGGTGCCATGTGGGACCTCCATAATAAGTTTTCTAATAGTCATAGTCTGGCCTTGATGATTGTTAGCTCTCATGATGGTGTGGGTGCTGATATGTAGAAACCTTAGCTACCAATTCTTCTTTCTTTGACTCTTTAACATGTGGTTCCTTGGATACAAGCAACTTTATAGATTTCTCTTTATATGCCTTACTTTGGTCTCTTCTTTAACTGCTTATGCAAACTTTTCATTAGATTCATCTTATCACTCTACATCTAACGTGTTTATCAGTACTTTAGTTAGTTTCCCTACAAGGACTTCTTCATGTACCACCTTGATCCCCAATTGACGACTAAGCGAATTATCCTACAATGTTAATTTTTTTTCTTGTACCAAAGTTTCATAAAATTCTTTTGAACATTGATAGCAATAGTTCTTACTAATCTTATCCAAGGATATTTAGGAATAATATATGTATTATCCATATCTAGGGAATAAAGCTCTGAATACAAAACATGGTTATCCATTGTAATATTCAAATCTTTACAAATTTGAACATTCTTTCCCTCAACCTGTGCTATGGATATGCTTTGTGAGGACCTACAATCTCTTATCCAAGTCAATCTTAATGAAACTATGCTTGTTGTTAGGGTCTATAGAGATAATGACTTTCTCCGATTGAAGGCATCCATGAACTTGAGATAAGAAGTGTTCACATGAAAAGATACCTACGAAGCTCTCTTTAGCCTTCTTTGTCATATGAGACCACCTGTTTAAAAACAACCATTCAAATTCTACTTTTGAAAATTAGAACTTCTCATTTAGAGCCAAGAGATTTCCACCATATGGGAGCATCATCCTTTAGATTATAGGAAAATCAAAACCTCTAACAAGTGGGAAATTGTGACTTCATCCATTTCATATACTCTTCAACACTAGGACCATTGTATTTTCTTGTAAAATTCATCTTGCTTACAAAAACATGCAACTGAACTAAGGTTTAGAAGAAATAACTTGTTTTTCAATGGAGATTCTTTGTGTGGTTAGGGTTTTTATGTAACAATTTGAAATGGTTGCAACTTCCTCAATACAAATCATAAGTATATAATATGTCAAATTGAAGTTGTTGAAGTGTTCTTTCACCTGGTTTTGATGTGGCATCAATCTAAGCAACTTGTTAAAAATGATTTGTTGTACATTACTTAAAAAAATGCATAGTTATAAAAAATAAAAATAAAAACTTAAAATAGTCGATTTTTAATCAATGATATCTTCACTTCTCAAACTCTTGTTTGACTAATTTTTTTTAAAGTGTGTATTTTCTTAGAGGAACTCAAGTATGCATTTTTATTCAAATTATCCATATAAAAATTCAAAAATGGATCTGAGTGTTGCGACCCTATTTTTCCCCTTGAAAAAAATGTGGAATAATAATAATAAACAAATTTGAATGTGTAGGTTTTCACAGTTAGTCATAATGTGCTTGAAATTTATGGAATTAAACTGTGTGAGTTTATCAAACGTCCTACATTTCAAGTTGACACTCCAACCATCATCAGGGACAACAAAGTTGTACTAGAGATGGAAACAATGCTTGTGAGAAAATTTAAAGGTTCTAAATAATGGTTAACCGTTGAAAATGATATTAAAATGTTGGTTTTTGTTTGTTGATGGCACCTTCATTGTTTGGTCTCATGGCCTTACTTCATTGAATTCTTTCCTAAACAATCTTAACAACATTTCCCCCCAAATCCAATTTACCATGGATACTCAAATCGATAACTCTCTTCCTTTTCTAGATCTTCTTGTCTCTCATCAACTTGATGGAGCCCTTACCTACCAAGTATATATGAAAAAGAATCACACCAATAGATACCTTCATGCTCATTCTCACCATCACCCAATGCAAAAAATATTCCCTTTTTAAAACTTTGGTAACCCAATCCATTCAAATATTTTCCCCCAAGTTTCACAAAAAAGAAAAATCCCACCTCACTAAAGTCTTAGTAGTAAATGGTTACTCAATCGGTCAAATCAATAAAGCTCTCCGCGCAACCCTTTATATTAAATCCAAAAACCATCCTTCCTCTTCCCCCCCCTAGCTCTCATTTCTCTTCCCTACATTCAAGGCATAATAGATCACATATCTAAGATTTTGGATAAAAAAAATACACAAACTCTTTTTAAGCCTTATAAAACCTTTAAAAAGTTATTTATAATTGTCGAGGATAAATATGGTCCCATGCTCAGCCAAGACATTTACCAAATTCCTTGTTCCCGTGGAAAATCATACATTGGCCAAACCGATAGATATTTCAAAGCCTACCTCAAGGAATATATCACTGACACTTTCCATAATCACATCTCCAAGTTAGCTATTGTTGAACATTCCCACAATTCTAAACATATCATTTGCTTTGATCAAGCTAGGATTCTTGCCTCATCCCCCTCTTACCCCTCTTGTATCATTCATGAAGCCCTAGAAATTGAAAAACATCCCAATAATTATAATCGTGGAGATGACTATAAACTTAGCCAATCTTGAAAACCCACTATCCACAACCTTTCTCAATGAAATCTTTCATCATATTTAACCTTTTTCCTTCTCCCCTCTTTCTCTCTCTCGTTATTTAACTTTTCATCCTTGGTCTTATATTTTTTAAATTCCCCGTTTTTTGATCTTTATGCATTATTTTTCTCTGTTGATTAAGGTTGGTTGTCATTGATGTCAACCCTTGAAGAAAGCCCCGTAGCACAAAGGCTTGGGCAATGGACCCAATACTGTTTGATGTAAATATGACTCATTATTGTTTTTTCATGGTTGATAAGAAGTAAATATGGATGAACTCCAAAGTGGTCCCCTTATGGTGAAATCCATCACGGGAAGACACTTTGTGGAGTAAGAGAACCCATGCTTAATTGTGGAATAATGAGATGAAGGAAAGTGATTTTGTCAGGGAATATATCCTAGATGGATAGTGCTTGTCATTTCATTTCCGGTGGTATTTGGAACGTCACATAATTCCTCACGGTTACATAGTTATGGCCATAAGAAGTTGGAGACCCCAGGTTTGGGTAGTGGACCCAAGTTTGTTTGATGGGTAATGGTATGAGTTATGATATATTTTTAGATAATACTATTCTATATGGATAGTACATGTCATGCCATTTCTGGTGGTATGTAGAACGTCACACAACTCCTCACGGTTTGAGAGTTATGGCCTTACGAAGTTGGAGGACCCTCATATGTCATCTAGAAGCCCTAAAAGGTCAAAGTAGTCAAAGTGGTTTAAGAGATTTTAAAAGGTAAATAATAAAGTGAAGTGATGAGTGTATTA
>ML814581.1:82319-93415 GCA_009831015.1 Picea engelmannii | reverse complement strand
CCAAAGAAGATGCAGATACAAAACAAGAAGAAAGATGCTCATCATGTCAGACAGATTCAGAAGATGAAGTGTATGATGAAGCAGAAGTTGATTACAAAGAAAAATTGATCAGTGAAATTAAATATCTAAGGAAAGAAAGAGAAGAAAACAAGTCATCCAAGAAAGAATTGATGAAGCAAAAGAAAAGTGTTCAAGGTTATGAAAATGATCAATAGGTCATCAAGAATTTAAGAGCTCAACTAGAAGAGGCCAGAAGAATTGAAGAAACTCTAGAATATCAAAAGAAATGTTTAGAAGCCAACATAGTAGCACAAAAGGAAGACGCAGAAAAGATAGAAAATATATTGATGGATCATCTCAAGGAAAGAACCAATGATTTAAACCAACTTGAGGAAGAGTTTTGTCAAGAAGAGAGAAGAATGGAAGAAGAAATAATTGCATTGAAAATCCAACTTGAAGAAGCAAAGAGAACAAAAGAGGTGATGCAGACCCCCCTACCTTAGTAGGTTCTGCGTGACCTCCCAGTCTAAGGATCATTCAAATTCCTCTTCTGAGTTGAATCGACTCTTTCAGATCCCTATCAAAACCTCATAATCCAATCCACAGGTCCGTCACCTTCACACGACCTTCAAACATGACCGCGATCCTTTCCCGAAATGGAATTTCTGGTTTCGGGACTCCTTGAGTCCTGATGTCGAGAGTCCTTGACTCTTCGATCTCCCGGTCTCCGAAATGTCGATTTTCCAAAATGACTTCGCTTGTGGTTAGCCCCCTGGGATATACCCTTAGTCCATATGACCTCCGCTCGTATGACCGCAGCCTTCTTCGGGTTTCATTGACGCAAGGATCCCGACTCCCTATCTTCAAGACTCCCGAAAAGCCAAAATACTTGTTTTCCGGCCTTCTCCTCCTTTCGCGATTTCGGGTTTTCCGATGCCTAAATGATATGACGTTATGTCTATAGGATCCCCGAAATGCCGAATTCCGATATCCCGAAATACAGCTCCTCGACTTCTTCACATTTTGCATTTTTGGAGTTTCAATCCCTGAAAACCTCTGAACCTTTGTCTTCAGAACTCCTGAAGTTTCGAACTCTGATATGCCGAAATGGATGACCCTATCCCGTGACCTGATGCTCCTCTAAACATTTTCGGGATTTCGCGTTTCAGGTCTTCGCGAGTCCTACTGCTCCAATTCCTTGTCCTCTCGTACTTTCGGTATCCGAAATACCGAAGTACCGAAGCCCAAAATGCCACTATCGTGCTTTCAATGAGATTGATGGCTATAGGCCTCCCTTGATTTGACAACTTGCATTCTTTTGGGGTTTTTTGGGTCAAGAGTTTCGAACTCTTGCCCCTTGCCTTCCCGGTAACCGAAGTGCCGAAATACTCTCTTTCGGAGATTTCCCCCGAAATCCTGAACCGCTGCCACGTGTCCTCTGGCCTGTTTGCCTAGGACCCATCTTTCAGTGTTTCTCTCTTCGAAAATTCAGGAGTTGTGCTGACATGCAACTCTACCTCTCGAGTCCCGAACCTCCGAAACCCGATTTCCCGAAGCCTCCTTTCCTCGTGTGATCCACGGCTATGATCTATCGTGATCCGATGGCTCCCGCTTCTTCGGGACTTCACGAACCCTGAAGCCAAAAGACTCCTCTGATGCTTCACCTTCCAATGCCCGAATCCCCGAGATATGAGGATCTCGTGACACGTTTCCTCCACAGACGGACGGTCCCGATGCCTTCAGGATTTCATGCTCCAGGACTTCCTATTTCCCTCTTATTACCTCTCAAACTTCCGATGTTCGAAGTTCCGATGCTATTCGTATTTTTGCCACGTGTCCCTTGAGATGGATGCTTCTAATTCCTCCAAGATTTCATGACCCGTGACCTTTAGTCTCTCAGTCAGCTGTCTTAAGAACCTCCGAAATTCTGAAACCCGAAATCCCGATACATCTGTCGATTCGAGAATTTTTCGGGTCCTCTCCTCTGCTTGCGAGGATTTAAACCTCGTTCTCCTTCCGACATATCCGATGGCTATCGAATGTCTGGGATAGATATGATGGCTTATACCTTCTTCTACCTTTCTATGTGCTCTCCTACTGCTATCTGGACATGGAAATTCAACGGTCCAAATCTTCCCTTCGGCCTGATCCGACGACAACTGTGCCCCTCCGAGCATGCACGTTCTTCATGAACCTTGGAAGACCTTTCCAAGTTATCAAAGGCCTCGACCTTTGCTTCTTTTCTCTACGAGCTCCATAGCCTTGAATCTCACCTGTGTATTCGAAGACGCTGTCCCTCCTGAGATTTTGGGATTCTAAACTCTCCAAAGAGTTCTCCCTTTCAGCCTTTGCAACCTCTTGTGGCTTCTGTGTGTAAAATCACTCTCCCTCCTAAGATTGGCCTTCTCTGAAACCTTAAAATGTTTCCACGACTCCTGCACACCTTGCAAAATCTCTGCATGCTAACTCGGTGCTATCTCTTCTGAGCTTCTCCACTACTTAGATCTCTAAGGGGACTTCACCCTTTTCCTTCCTTCTCTTTCATATGGAGAATTTGATGCCCTCCTAGCACTCGTTTTCTCAAGAAAACTTCTTGCTGAGACTACAGGGTGTTCAACAAACTTGTGAAGATCCCTCCTTGGACTCTTCTTCTGTTCCAGAACTCAAAGAGTTCTTCCCTTGTGCTCTATCTTCACATCTACTCAATGCCCTCCTGAAAGAGTGTCTTCCCACAAAACATTCAACAGTTCTATCTTCTCCTGTGCACTCTATGCACCTGCTCAATGCCTTCTTGGCAGAGTGTCTAGAATCTCCAGTGATTCTGACTTCCTATTGAACTCACAACAGAGTTCCTCCTCAATGCAACCAGTGCATATGTTCAATTCCCACCTGGCAGAGTTCTTGCAAAATCCTGCAACGATTCTGTCTCCCACCGTGTCTTCCTCTACACAGTCTTGCCTTCAATGTGTTCAGTAACCTTGAGGTCTTCTCCCTAAGCTAATGAATCTAGACAGTGTACCCTCCTGGCACATCTTTGTCCAAATTCCACAGAACTGGAAGTGCTCTCTAAGCACTGGCTATCAGGACCCGCAATGTTCTATCACACCCTCCTGGTATGAAGCCTCAAAGATCTCCAACCCTGAAATCAAACAACTCCTGCAAATGCATACCTATCCATACATCTACAGTATATAAATAACACACATAGACATTCACACAACATAGTAATATGCAAGAAAATCTGCTTCTGTTTGTATTAATCAAATGCCTCATTTACAAAGGTGTTCTGAGCGTGGACTGTAACAAAGTCTAGCTCTTTCTCTTTCTCTCTCTCTCTCTCTCAGATACTCTATGCTCTCTAAGACTAACTAAAAACAAGACCAAAAAGATCTTTTACATGAGGGGGCTCTTCGAGCTCTTCCCTCAAAGCTACCTACCCTATTCAATTACATTGAATTCATAATTAAATGGCTATCTAGTCCAGATTGGATCTAGATTGCAGCCTTACAACCATTAAAGGCTATCTACAACTAAAGCCTGCATATATGCACAACCTTTTGTCTCTAACAACCTTACAAATATTAAATGTCCCTAATTCAAATTCAAAATATGAGAGGGTTGGCTCGCTGGCGCATGGCTGGCATGGAGAGGTGCTCCTGCATCATACTCCTCAGCTGTAAAAGTCATGAGATCCTACTCATGAGCTTCCCATCTCAGCTATTGAAATCCTCCTGGATCCCAAACAGTCCTTTGGAGCTATTCACCTGCTCCACTGCTCTTCTACTGCTGCTTCTGTTGTCTCCCTTCTGCTCAACTTCCATTTGCTTGTAGTCTCTGCTGATTCCAACATCAACCTTCTGATCTCATCGATCACCTCGTCCAGCTGTTGCAATGGCTGGCTCTGTTCATGCAACCTCCTCTGTTGCAAATTCTTTCTGCAAATGGGAAGATCACCATGGTCTCCCATGCTGTCTTTACCCTCCTTTGTGGCACTAAGTGGCCACTCTGCTGTAGATTCCAGTTCTGCAGTCTCCACACTGAACTGCTATTCAACTTCCTCTTTTGACAACTAAACTTCTGCCAGTTCTCCTGCTGGTGTATCTCCAACTTCCTCCAGCTTCTCCTCAGACTAAAATCCTCCTTCATCTGCCTCAAACTTGACTTGTTGGATGTGCAAGCTACGAACCTTCACCCTTCTCTACAGGGCTTCAATATCTTTGCATAGATCAACAAAATCTATGCTGTCTTCTTCCTCTTTTTTTTCTCCTGCTGCAAGCTTCAGTGCTGCAGTCTTTTCAACTTCCTAGCTGAAAATATTGAGCCATTCCTCAGAATGATCATCCTCTTCCTCTGCTTGGGTAGCTTCTAACATATGCTCTAATTCTTCTTTGGCAGTCATAGCTGGTTGTCCTTCTCTTGCTGTTGCTGCTTCATCGGAAACAAAAATCCTCGCCTCAACTGGGCTTCCTGGTAGGAATATTCGAATTCCTCCAACCATTAGAATATTCCTCCGATCCTCCTCCTGGGTGGTGCAAGTTTTTAACTTGTCATCATCTTCATTCACATTATCTGCAAAACCACATGAATCTCCACTTACCAACATCCCTTGCTGATATGAACTCACCTCCGAGTTCATGAAACTTTAAAATAGCCTCATTTCAATTCTCATGCCCACCTGGCAAATTGAGATTTTCCTAATGCCCTCTTGGCAGTTTATGAGAGCCCACAGTGATCTCATCTCATTTCCCTCCTGGCAATTGGGAACTTCTGCTCTGCCCTCTTGGCAGTCTTTGAGATCTTCAGCTGATCCCATGTCATCCTCACTACTGAGGTTTCTCCCATCCTCTAGTTCACACACCTGAACCATTTTCTCTGGTCTGTCGAGGTTTTCATCAGACCTCAACCATCCCTTTAACAATGTTCGCTGTATTTTGGTCACCAATTCCTGAATCGACCATTTTACCTTCGTCTTCATGGGCCATTCGTATACCCATCTTGACTTAGCATTCTGCTGCATCCGCAATGCTAGCTCATCCATTCTTTCTCTAATCTCATCGAGCTCTTTATCTTTCGCAACATTCTCGAGCTGTTGATGGATATTCTTCCCATCACGTGCATGACCTTCAGTAGTCATTCTACCCACTATCTATTTGTCCTCCTGACAGATCTGCAGTTGTCACTCTGCAACCCTGAGTGCTTCCAGCATTTTCTTACAGTCCTCTTGACTGTTTTCCTTGACTGCTGCCTACCTGCAACAATCACCATAGAGCATCTCCAAGACTCTGTTTTCTTTTCCTCGCTTCCTCTTCCTGAAATGTACAAACAGAGTCAAGCTATGATACCACTTTGATGCATACCCCCCTGCCTCAACAGGTTCTGCGCGACCTCCCAGTCTAAGGATCGTTCAAAATCCTCTTCTGAGCCGAAGCGGCTCTTTCGGATCCCTATCGAAACCTCAAAATCCAATCCATAGGTCCTTCATCTTCACACGGCCTTCAAACACGACCGTGATCCTTTCCCGAAATGGAATTTCGGGTTTCAGGACTCCTTGAGTCCTGATGTCAAGAGTCCTTGACTCTTTGATCTCCCGGTCTCCGAAATGATGATTTTCCGAAACGGCTTCACTCGTGGTTAGCCCCCTGGGCTATACCCTTAGTCCATATTACCTCCCCTCATATGACCACATCCTTCTTCGGGGTTCATCGACGCAAGGCTCCCGGCTCACTGTCTTCAAGGCTCCTGAAAAATCGATTTCTGAAATGCTGAAATACTTGTTTCCCGACCTTCTCCTCCTTTTGCGATTTCGAGCTTTTCAACATCAAAATGCTCTGACCTTATGTCTACAAGATCCCCGAAATGCCAAATTATGGTATCCCAAAATACAGCTCCCCGACTTCTTCACATTTCGCATTTTCGGAGTTTCAATCCCCGAAAACCTCTGAACCCTTGTCTTCAGAACTCCCGAAGTTCCGAACTCCGATATACCGAAATGGCTGACCCTATCCCATGACCTGACGCTCCTCCGAACATTTTTGGGATTTCACATTTCGGGTCTTTGCGAATCCTACTACTCCAATTCCTTGTCCTCTCGTACTTCCGGTATCCGAAATACCAAAGTACCGAAGCCTGAAATGCCACTATCACGCTTTCAATGAGATCGATGGCTATAGGCCTCCCTCGATCCGACGGCTCACATTCTTTCGGGGTTTTGTGGGTCAAGAGTTCCAAACTCTTGCCCCTTGCCTTCTCGGTAACTGGAGTGCCGAAATACTCTCTTTCGAAGATTTCCCCTGAAATCTTGAACCGCTGCCACATGTCCTCTGGCTTGTTTTCCTGGGACCCACCTTTTGGTGTTTTTCTCTTCGAAAATTCGGGAGTTGCACTGACATGCAACTCTACCTCTCGAGTCTCGAACCTCCGAAACCCGATTTCTTGAAGCCTCCTTTCCTCGCGTGATCCATGGCTATGATCTGCCGTGATCCGACGGCTCCCGCTTCTTCGGGACTTCGCGAACCCTGAAGCCAAAAGGATCCTCTGCTCCTTCACCTTCCAATGCCCGAATCCCCAAGATATGAGGATCTCATGACATGTTTCCTCCACAGACGGACGATCCCAATGCCTTCTGGATTTCGTGCCCCGAGACTTCCTATTTCCCGCTTATTACCTTGTTGGACTTCCGATATCTGAAATTCCGATGCTAATCGGATTTTCGCCACGAGTCCCTTGAGATGGACGCTCCTGATTCCTCTGGGATTTCATGAACCGTGAGCTTTAGTCTCCCAGTTTGCTGTCTTCGGAACCTCTGAAATTTCGAAACCCAAAATCCTGATACGTCTGTCGATTTAGGACTTTTTTGGGTCCTCTCCTCTGCTTGCGAGGATTTAAACCTCATTCTCCTTCCGACAGGTCCGATGGCTATCGACTGTCTGGGCTAGATTTGACAGCTCATACCTTCTTCTCCCTTCCTATGTGCTCTCCTGCTGCTATCTGGATGTGGAAATTCAACGGTCCAGATCTTCCCTTCGACCTGATCCGACGACAGTTGTGCCCCTCTGAGCATGCACGTTCTTCCTGAACCTTGGAAGACCTTTCCAAGTTCTCAAAGGCCTCAACCTTTGCTTTTTTTCTCTACGAGCTCCACAACCTTGAATCTCACCTCTGTATTCGAAGACGCTGTCCCTCCTGAGATTTTGGGATTCCAAACTCTCCAAAGAGTTCTCCCTTTCAGCCTCTACAACCTCTTGTGGCCTCTGTGTGTAAAAGCACTCTCCCTCCTGATATTGGCCTTCTATGAAACCTTAAAAGGTTTCCACGACTCCTGCACACCTTGCAGAATCTCTGCACGCTAACTCAATGCTATCTCTTCTGAGCTTCTCCACTACTCAGATCTCTAAGGGGACTTCACCCTTTTCCTTCCTTCTCTTTCAGATGGAGAATTTGATGCCCTCCTGGCACTCCTTTGCTCAAGCAAACTTCTTGCTGAGACTATAGGGTGCTCAACAACCCTATGAAGATCCCTCCTTGGACTCTTCTTCAGTTCCAGAACTCAAAGAGTTCTTCCCTTATTCTCTATCTGCACATCTACTCAATTCCCTCCTGGCAGAGTGTCTTCCCACAAAACATTTAGCATTTCTGTCTTCTCCTGTGCACTCTATGCACCTGCTCAATGCTTTCTTCACAGAGTGTCTAGAATCCCTAGTGATTTTGACTTCCTATTGAACTCACAGCAGAGTTCCTCCTCAATGAAACCAGTGCATATGCTCAATGCCCACCTGGTAGAGTTCTTGTAGAATCCCGCAGCGATTCTGTCTCCCACCGTGTCTTCCTCTACACAGTCTTTCCTTCAAGGTGTTCAGTAACATTGAGGTCTTCTCCCTGAGCTAATGACTCCAGACGGTGTACCCTCCTGGCACGTCTTTGTCCAGATTCTGCAGAACTGGAAGTGCTCTCTAAGCACTGGCTATTAGGACCCACAGTGCTCTGTCACACCCTCCTGGTATGAAGCCTCAAAGATCTCCAACCATGAAATCAAACAACTCCTACAAATGCATACCTATCCATGAATCTACAACATATAAATAACACACATAGACATTCACACAACACAGTAATATGCAGGAAAAACTGCTTCTGTTTGTATTAATCAAATGCCTTCTTTACAAAGGTGTTCCAAGCGTGGACTGTAACAAAGTCTCAGCTCCTTCTTTCTCTCTCTCTCAGATTCTCTATTCTCTTTAAGACTAACTCCAAACAAGACCAAAAATATATTTTACATGAGGGGGCTCTTCGAGCTCTTCCCTCCAAGCTACCTACCCTATTCAATTACATTGAATTCATAATTAAATGGTTGTCTAGTCCAGATTGGATCTAGATTGCAGCCTTACAACCATTAAAGGCTATCTATAGCTAAAGCTTGCGTATAGGCATGGCCTTTTGGCTCTAACAACCTTACAAATATTAAATGCCCCTAATTCAAATTCAAAATATGAGAGGGCTGGCTGGCTGTCACATGGATGGCATGGAGAGATGCTCCTGCATCAAGAGGTCATGAAGTCTCATATAATGAAGAAAGAAGAAGAGGTTGATAATCTTGAAGAAGAAGTTGTCACACTAAGAGTCAAAGTCGACAAGCTCAACAAGAAATTTGAAGAGACAAAAACATCCACATCAATTGTAGAGAATGAAGAGAAACACTCTACGTTGCTAGAAAAGAAGAATAAAGAAAATAGAAAGAGTTATGCATAAGTACTTAAATGAAGGAATCACGATCAACCAGAATCTAAGAAAACTATTGAAGATACATATTCAAGAATACCATCCATGTTCAAGTCACAAAGAAGCTTCAATCATGATCATGATCAGTCAAATAAAAAATTCAGAAGGACTACGCCACAAAGAAGATCATTCACTCCCAGGTATGAAAATTTATTTTATGGTCATTGTTTTTAATGTACTAACTTTGGACATAAGGTTGCATATTGCAGGGATTATAAAAGAAATGTTCAAGCATACCTTGCCTATGTGGTCGCACGTAACATTGAGTGTTACAAATGTCATAACTATGGACACATAGTCAATGATTGTAGAAACATGATCGATACTTCCATGAAAGAGAATACTGATATCAGATATAAGAAAGTATGGATAAGAAAACAATAAGAACATGTGAACAAAGACTAGGTACCAGATATCGCAAGATTGACAATAAAACGAGATGAAGAAAATTCTACAGAGAAAAGAAAAGATGTTAGATACAAAAAGGTTTGGAAAATAACTGAAAGAAATGAAGGACAGGTAAATAAGGAACAGGTTCAAGAGATTGTACTTTCAGACATTGTAGTGAAAGATGAATCCACAAATAGAAAGAAATAAGTTAGAGCTCAGAGAGATAATTAATCTACCAATGAAGATGATGATGAATCTACCAATGAAGATGATGATGAATACACATCAGAGTAGGAATTTTTCTGAGCCATCCGGCTTAGAGACTCCCAAGTAATATGAATATTAGACAAGGGGAGTCTATGCGATAGCTGTGACAGACCAAAGAACCATCCTTCGAGCAACTTGCAGAGTTTGAGAAGACATATTCAGAGCAATCAGTTAGCAAAAGTACTATTTGATAGTATAATGATAAATGGGTTAGCATTATGGACAGTTGCGCAAGTAGAGTCTTGTACAGTATGGACAAAGATGGATTTGCAAGAAGACTTAGAAGGTTTTAATAGATATATGATAGTGGACGAGAGCATGGATTCATATATTGGTTCAGTGAGTAGTTCAAAGACAAATGAACATTATTGTAATGGATGATAATTACACAGGAAATGGCTCAAACAATACTAATAGATTACAAATTGACAGATATTTTTTGGACACAGGTAGTGCATACATAAGTTCACATTCAAAACACATTAATGCTCAAAAACAATATTGATAAAACTCCCTACAAGATATGAAAATGAAGACCAACAAATGTGAATCACTTCAAAGTTTTTGGAAGCAAATGCTACATCAAAAGAGAAGATGGAAGAATGGGAAAGTTTGACTCTTGTGTGGACAAATAAATACTTGTTGGTTATTTAAGTACAAAGAAAGCATACAAGTGTTACAATCTAAGATTAAACAAAGTTGTGGAAAGCATCGACGTAACAATTGATGAAACAGGAAGACCAAAATCAAAGGAAGAAGAGAACAAATCAATGAAATAATTTTTTGAAGAAGAAGAAGAGGAAGATGAAGATGAAGAGAATCTGACAGAAGTAGAAGAGCAAGTTCAACAAGTATTTCCAAAGACACCTAGCAAACGAGTACAAAAGAATCATCCTTCAAATTAGATTATTGGAAACAAAGATGTAGGAGTTGAGACTAGAAGAAAAATCCGTTCACCAGAACAAACACACCTAACACTCTTATCTACAATTGAACCAAACTGTTTTAAAGAAGTCAACAATGATGAATTTTGGAATAAGGCCATGGATGAAGAATTGGATCAAATAGAGAAAAATGACACTTGGAAATTGGTTCCAAGACCAAAGAATAAGAATGTGATCGGCACAAAATGGGTTTTCAGGAATAAATTGAATGAATATGGACAGGTTACACGGAACAAAGCTAGATTGGTATGTAAAGGATATGCACAGATTGAAGGAATCGACTTTGAAGAGACATTTGCCCCAGTAGCCAGAATGGAAGCAATCCGTTTGCTTTTAGCTTATGCATACTCCAAAAATGTTAAAGTATATCAGATGGACGTAAAATCATCTTTTCTGAATGGGGAACTTGAAAAAGAAGTCTACATTGAACAACCAGAAGGATTTCAGTTGCCAGAGAACACAGACTATGTATGTAATTTAAATAAGACATTGTATGGTCTAAAACAAGCTCCTAGAGCATGGTACTCAAGACTGGATAAGTATCTACAACATGCATGGTTAAGAAAATGAAGTGCAAACAACAACCTCTACATCAAGGTAAGTCAAGGTAATATTTTATTAATTGAAGTTTATGTTGATGATATTATTTTTGGTAGTGATGATGATAGGTTAAGCCAAAAATTTGCAAAATACATGCAAAATGAATTTGAAATGTCGTTA
>ML814581.1:59468-79747 GCA_009831015.1 Picea engelmannii | reverse complement strand
GTGATGAGTGTATTATAATTCAAAGTGAATACAAAATAAATTATTTCAATAATAAATTTAATGGAGAAATTAGAAGTGGACCCAACCCTAAAATAAGGAAAGTGGGCCAAGTGACCTAGAAGATGTTTTTAAGGAAACTACTTAGAGAGTATAAATAAGAGGCAAGGCTCTCTCATTTGAATCACACTTGAGAATATTGAATATTTATATGTGTCCGAGGTAACCAAGGATATCTAAACTGGAATTCTGAGTGAAGGTGAAGAAAATAAGGCTGAAATGCAAGGAATGATAAATTCTTTTGATGGTGCTTTCTAAGGTATGTTATTTACAGGCCATCTCACCATTTTCGCTATAACTTTGTTTCTATAATGATTCATACTGTGAAATTGCTATGAAAGTGAAAAAACATATTCAAGTATCTGTGAATTGTTTTTTAGCTTGTGGGTCATTGTATTTTCAGAGTTACACTCCGTGGAAAATAGGGTTTGTGGCCAGTCCTGAAACTAGTCAAAATCAGGTGTTTTGGGTAAACACGTCATAACTTATTCATAAAAAATCCAAATTTAGTGAGACCAAATGTGTTGGTTAGGGTACAATCTTTAGTATTATATGTAACAGTTTCATATCATTTAATCAAATATTTTGTGCGGGGCATGCTCTACAAGGTTTCTCTCTAGAATAAGCCAGAATTCAACAAGGTATGCCATTTTTGCTATAACTCATTTTCTGAGAGGTTCCAAGTAGTGACACTTGGATGAATTGCATAAAACACACTGAAGAACATTGTGTATCAGTTTCATATATTTATACATTAGAGGTTCAAAGTTATGATTACTTCAAGTTAGGGTTGTTGACTAATCCAAAGCTAGTCTTGTGAGACTAAAGAAAAGTTTGATGAAAATGCTAGTCTGTTATTGTTAAAGTTAAGGAAGGTTTGCAGGAATGTGATCATATACACTAGGTGTATTACAGAGCTACAAATCAGTTTTTTATCATGAAATTGATGAGGGCTTTTGGTTGAGGTACATGTTGAGTACATGGTTGAGACAAGAGTTGATGAGTTGGCACATACATGAGGTGTATAGTTGATGATGTTGGTACATATTGATGAGTCATAGTTGATGAGTAGTTGACACATGATTGGTACATACTTGGTACATGGTTGGATGCACTTGTTTATGGTACATGTTGATTACAGGTTGGTGCATGGTTGATGAACTTATTTATGGTACAGGTTGATTACAAGTTGAGGTACAGGTTGATGCATGGTTTAGATTTATTGGTATAGGTTTACAACGGTATATCTCACAGTGATAGTGTGACAGTGGTTCCATCATTCTACTTCTACTTCAAGGTGGCAGGATGGGGCAAGGACATGTGGTTGTAGCCACCTTCTGGTTGTAGCTGGAGAACATAGGGGGTTGTAGCCTCCTTCTGGTTGTAGCCAGAGAACTGGGGAGTTGGAGCTTCCCTCAGGTTGTAGCCTCCTTCCAGTTGCAGCTGGAAAACAAAGGAAGTTGGTGCTTCCAATGAATGTAATTCTTCAAGACATATAAGAAAAAAACATTATGTGGTTTTATCCCGATTTGAGTTTCCACGTAAAACATTGGTGTACTGTGTATGTGTATGATTGTTAATTTGTTCATTGCTTATTTACTCTGCAGTTATTGGATGATAATGCTTCATTGATATAACACTTGGATTATATGGTTAAAAGAGATTAAATTACTCTATTACTAATTCACCGCCCTTATCAATAATCCAACATTCTCAATATCTATAATTAACCCTCATTTCATATCTATGTTTATTTAATCTTTTCTTCCTATAATCAATTTTATTTATTTTTCATTTTTTTTTTCATTTTACTTTAATTCTTTTTAACTCTAAGTTTTAATTATTTTCTTAACCTTTTCATTAGTTAATTCCTTACTAATTTTTTTTATCACTTATTTCCAGTCCTCTTTATTTTAATTCCTTCAAAACATTATTAACTTGTACAATTCTCTTCTTCTAAGTTATTTGACCTAATTTCTCGCGATTAAATTTTATTCCTATTTAATTCTTATTAATCTCAACTTGTTGATTTAATGTTCTTTATTAATTTCTTAATTTTTAATGGTAGTTTAAAGTTAATTTAAAACTTTTTCACATTAATTTTAATCATTTTCACTTTATTCATCGAATATTAATTTCCAATGTATACCTATCTATTTTTAGTTTTATTTTAATTTTTGATTTGATCATTATTTTAATATTATTGTCTAATGGTTAATCATTATTTAAAATCTTTAAATATTTTCATGAACACTTTTTTTATGTGTTTTATAGCTTTGTTGTCCCTGATGATGGGTGGAGTGTGTTGAGATATGTCAATCAATTTCCCACAATTTTGTGGATTATAGCAGATTTAATGGCTCCTTTATATCTGTTTGTTGTTGAAACAATTCACCCATTTTTGGGATCCACATTAATATAATCAACTTTATAAACTGTGAAACGCTGCTATAAATCCATGTAAATCCAAAAGGCAAAGAGAAGTTGAATGTGTGTAAACCTGGTTTGGATGATGTAATATTTCTCTTGAACATAAATAAATCAAATATCATTGTTCCATAGATGTTTCCCTGTATAGTGTTTTACCACCTAAAATTATATATCATTGTCCCATGAATATTTCCTGTATAGAGTTTTACCACGTAAAATTATTGTATTAAATTGTGTAATTGTTGTTGTCTCTATGATATAATTTGTGTAATTTATGCTTCCACTATACAACAAATGATATCATAACAAATGCAACCGGTGAGCCGAGCAAATCTGAGTATAGAAAGTTGATCTCATGATCCCAGTACTGGAAGTCGAGTTCTTTGCAAGGGAGTTTTCTTTTCTTACCTGGACACTCCCTATAGAGTGTGGCAAGAGCGTCCCCCGCTCCCACACTTTTGGAATTCAATTTTTCGGGTATGAGATGCGCATGTCTTTTGGCGTAAGGAGCGTCCAGAGAAGGACACGCCCTGTACAAGGCCAAAGGAGCATCCTTGACCCAAAGATGCACCGTTTTAAAGGGGGAGGGGCGTTCTAGACATGTGGGCCTTAGCATAGGGGGAGCTTCCTTAGGCTTAAATTTCTTATGATCGAATTCCGTATGAGGTGAACAGATTTCTTATGCAAGAATTTTTATGGGAGGATATTCTATTTTATAAAGGGTGACTTATTAAATATCTCCTTTTGATTATGAATGAGGTGTATAGTTTATAAAGTATTGTTTTTGAATGATCGGAGGTTTCACTTTAAAAGGTGAAAGTGCTTTAAAGGTTTTAAAATATTTTTAAACCTTTTATTTAATATTTGAGTTAAAAAAATTTGGTTCCACTTTAAGACAAAATATTATACCTTCACATTTAAAGAGCTCAATTTATAAGTTGTTGTATTTGGGGTGATTTATGTAAATGACGAAGGTTTAAAGTTCGAAGTTTGAAGTGAAAAAGTTTAGTGGAAAAAAAAACTTTGAGTTTTGGAAGTTCAAGATGTGAGATCTATTGGTGCAACAAGGGTTGCAAAAAGTGCTGGCGGGCATGAAAAAACCCCAACAAGCATGACTAATGAGGAATGGGAAGAACTAGATGCAAAAGCACTCATTACCATTCATCTCTGTCTAGCAAATAAAGTTTTGTTTAATATCGTAGGAGATGATACAACAATAGGTTTATGGAGCAAGTTGAAAAGTCTGTATATGACGAAGTCCTTGACAAGCATAATTTTCTTGAAGAAGAAATTATACAGTTTGTGAATGAAAGAAGGTATGAGAGTTGCTGACCATTTAAATACCTTTAATACCCTTATATTTCAATTGACTAGTATGGAAGTTAAATTTGAAGATGAAGATAAGGCTATTACACTATTGTGCCCATTGCTTGAGTCTTGGGATAATCTAGTCACTTCTATAATCTTTAGCTCAACATATGTTTTAGATTATGACTATGTTGTGGGAGCTTTGTTGGTTGAGGAGATGAGGAGAAAATCTAGTCAAGAAACCTAAAATTCAGAGGCAATGTTGGTCAGAGGTCGACCCAAAGAAAAAGAGCAAAATCAGAGAAATTCTTCACGATCTAAGTCAATGGGAAGAAAGGGTAGAGTAAAACACTGGTACTGTGGAAAAACAAGGCATCTCAAGAAAGACTTATGGAAAAGAAAAGAATATGAGGAGAAATCTACGGAAGAAACAAATTTGGTTGCAACAAATATAGGTATGAATGATGAAGTTTTATCTGTTTCTAGTAGCTTACGATATCATGAAGAATGACAATTAGATTGTGGTTCCTCCCACCGCATGTACTCACATACAAACTGGTTCATTTCTTACCAATCTGTTGATGAGGGTGTAGTGTTTATGGGAAATGGTTTTCCCTATAAAATTGTTGGGGTTGATAATGTTAGAATTATGATGTTTGATGGTACTGTTAAATAAATACTGGATGTTAGATATGTTCGTGAACTCAAGTTAAATTTGATTTCATTAGGGGTTTTGGATTCTGGTCGATAAAGTATACAGGTCAAGGTGGAGCACTCAAAGTGTCGAAAGGAAGTTTAGTAGTGATGAAGGCAACAAAAGTTGATAGCCTTGACAAGATGGAAGGCAGTACTGAAGTGGCATCTGAAGTGACAGATGTATCTTCTTGTTTATGGCAGAAGCAACAAAGTCGTATGATCGAGAAACAATTACAGGTATTGGTAAGGTGTACATCTCTTCTAGACTTAGAATCTTTGCTTCTAAATTCCCACTTGTTTTATATCTCTACAAGTTATGATGGTGTAAATGGATGTAATGTGTGGGATCCTACTTCCCACAAGATCATCATTAACAGAGATATAATATGTATGGAAAAACCATAAGGGTTTGTTCAAGATCACAATAGAAGATTTGTTTGCATGCTAGAGGATTCATTGTATGGCCTAATGGTACCCATGAAATTGTACAAGATGATTGAATCCTTCATGGTGAGTCAAAAGTTTTCAAGGGGTAGGTATGACTATACTATTTATAGTACATTCATTTTATTGATGTCATTTGCTGATGATATGCTCATTGCAAGCCGAAGCATGGTTGAGATCAGTAAGATAATGGCTCAGGTGAACATGACATTTTAGATGAAGGATCAAGGAACAATGAAACAAATTTTGAGCATAGAAGTACACATAGATGGTTATAATGGTAAGTTGTGGTTGAAGTTCAATATGAACATCATGAAACCAATTAATATCCATGTTTCTTTCCATTATAAGTTTTCTTCAAGTTTATGTCTTGTTTATAAAGAAGAAAAGGTTATGTCTCATATACCGTGTGTCAATTCAGTAGGATGCCTATTGGATGTGATGAAATGGTTATGGCCAGATATTTCATATTCAGTTGATTTTTTTAGATACATGGAAAATTCAGGTGGAGTAGTGAAATGGGTTCTTTAGAGTTTTAGAGGCACAAGTGTCACCTATAATGGTTACAATGAGTTAATCTGTGATAATTGTAATTTATATTTTGTAGGTATTTTGGATAGAAGGAGATCTACCTTAACATATGTATCAAAGCATCATTTTGAAAGGCATGTTGGAGGTGGAGTGATCCCTCAAAAAATCCAAACTTGAGCAAATCATACAGATGTGTTCGCGAAACCAATGTTATTAGAGAAGCTGCAGTGGCTCTTGACTTGTCTTGGCTTGCAACATAGGTGATGAATAAATTGGACATGATATTCAGGTAAATTGTTGTCAAGGTGGAGATTGTTGAGATCTGCCAACCAATTTCCCATGATTTTTTGGATTGTAGCAGATTTAGTGGCTCCTTTATATCAGTTTGTTGTTGAAACAATTCACCCATTTTTGGGATCCATATTAATGTAATCAGTTTTATAAACTGTGAAGAGATGCTATAAATCCATGTAAAGCGGAGAGGAAAAGAGAGGTTGAGTGTGTGTAATCCTGGTTTGGTTGATGTGATATTCTCCCTTGAATGATAAATAAACCAAATATCATTGTCCCGTGGATGTTTCCCTGTATAGGGTTTTACCATGTAAAATCGTTGCGTTAAATTTGTGTGATTATTGTTGTCTCTGTGCTGTAATTTGTGCCATTGAAATATGGTTAATTTATGATTCCATTGCAAAACAAAGTGTCCATTCAAAACGACAAATGTTTCATAAAATCACACACAATTTACATTGAAAAATTTCAAGCACATAAATAAAGCTTCCACTCTTTTCCCAAGAAAGACCTCTAAGACCACTTGTAGTGTTAGTAAATAAAATATAAAATATAAACTCTTAACTTCATAATAACAAAATGCATCCACAAAATAATAGACACAAGAATGTAGAGAAACCCTTTCAGGTAGGGAAACACCATCAATTACTCCTTATGAAAGGAATCACTCCACATGTCATGCTTGTTACAATACAATCATCAACAAATACAATGGGTGATACTTGTGTATATATACTCTCATGAGTATTCCTAGGGGCCTATGCCAACGACCACTCAATATTACATTTATTACCCATCAAATACTTAGTGGGTCTATTTATTACACACCAACTACTAAGTGGGTCTTATTCCATGATTATGGCCTTATTATATTACTGATCACTTTTGGATACCTCCCTAGGTACCTAATATTACCTTAATTATCCTCCTTAGATACATTACAAAGAGTCATTCTTGGCCATGAAGAAAGATGAGATGTTTGTTGGGTTCTTATTTTGTCATAAAAGAACCACAATGCACACCTCCTTTTTACCCATTCTTTCCTCCATTTTTGGCATTTTTTGTACACATTTCCACTTAGTCAAAGATTAATAAAGGATTGCGGGGTAATTTTTAATTTCTTTCTATTTTTCATTTAACAAGCAAAAATATTGAATTTTTGAGTTTTTATTAATCATTTACTAGAAAAGTATGTTCTAGTAATCACTCCTAGGTTAGCATATTTGCATATCGAGTAAGAGGAAATGGACACATGGGTTTTTCTCCTAGTATTCACACCATGGATCATGTCCTCTTGATGCATAAAAAACAACTTAGAATCTCTTTGGTCAACACATGGTCAACACGCACTCTCCAGAAGGAAAATTACAAGAACATGTACATGAATTCGATTTTCTCATGATTTTTGGAGGAAATCGCTCACCTTGAGCTCGATCCAACATAGATAGGAGGTTTTTAAGATATGTCATGACTCCATAGAAGGTTTTTAGGCTCAATAGTTACATTTCATAATGTATAAATATGCTAAACATTGACAACTTGAAAAAGCAGTCGAATGGGAGAACTTATGAATTCACTGTGTAACTGATTTTATGCTTAATACAAAGATTCCAACTTCTTTGATTTAGGATTCTTCATATGTGCATAATCCAAGCTTGGAGGGCCCCAATGTTTGGTTCATTGGGAAGCAATGTAAATAAAAAGTGAGTTTCTACTTCTTCATAGTTTAATTATTTTATTGAATTCTCTTTTGTTATCCCATTTCTAGATCAGATTTAGATTAATGTTACATTGGTTGAATTCAATTTAATAATTTCTTTTTTCGTGTTGTTATAAGAACCAAGAATGAATCATATCCTTCATTGACAACTTGAAAAGGGGTTTCTCAAAGTACTACTACAAGATTCCTTAGACCATTGAGTCTCGTGGAAACATTATAGCCTGTTTTACAACCGATAGGAAATCACAATGGTCATTTGATTGGCTAGATTGAAATTTGGATTAGGATTTTATCATTAGAATTCATCAATGCATATGTGTGTTTAAACATTCCTTACAATCATTACCTCACATTTAAACAAAGTATTATTGTAGGGAGCCACCTCTTTCCGGGTTATTCTAACTTCACAGTTATTAGAGTATTATTGTAAATCGCTTTACACTTTACAATCAACATTTCCACCATTTGAAATTATGACAACTACAACTCATCACTTGTGGATGAAAATTCACTCTACAATTTGATTTTTGACCAAGAAGACTCTAATAATTAAATTGAATGGATTTAACACTTTTGAATCTTATGCTTTGCTTTCTTAGATGTATATATATTCTTTTAAGTTCATGGTCAAACTGAGTCTTGTTACAAATATGTTTTCATTCTTTTGAAACAATTTCCCTTTTGACCTAATTGTCCACCATTGAAGCTATGAACATTTGAAGAATTGGTTTCCTTTTAGAAAGTCAGTTTACAAAAGTATTGTGCAAGAAATTTTCAAAGTGTTCTTTGTAGAATTATTTATTTTAAGACTAGTACTCTCACATACAATGAACGTGCCTCGTAAGACTACCAACCCTGGATTGATACTTTAATGTCCTAATCTATGCAAATAAATTAGTGTGTTGACAATGTTTAACAAACTTGGATTAAGGTATAATATATAAAATCCTTTAAATAAAACTAAATGACTTGTTTAAATAAAAGGAAACCACAAGCCCTAGATAAATTAAGATAAACAAAGGAATAATATAGCCAACACTCATATTGCCCCATACTTTACAATTTTCTCTAAAATGTGTTTAGCTCGAAATCAATAAAATCTTGAATGCGATGTTCAAATTAACTTAATTGTTGTTTAGCATGCACAATGGATGTGAGCATAATAGATCCTCAAATTAAAAGGGGTAAATCGATTAACTTAATGATAGTATGCAAATAGTTAAAATCAATATTCAGATTTAGGAAACACATATGAAGAAATGAGCCAACGAACAAGACATCTAAAGGACATGTTATCCCTCGAGATGTTCTAGGTTGTTGTTGGAACAATGTCGAGGCACCTTAGGAGCCAAGACTCATGATGAGTCTTAAATCTATACTTGCAGTAATATAATTGTGCAATATTTGGTATGTTTTCCCTTCTCTCTTCCTTGAAACTATGAGACCTCAAAAAGTCCCAGCTTAGATGACCAATACTCTCATCTACCAGAGGCATGTGTCTATGAGTGTTTTAGATAGTCGATCTTGAAGGAAAATGGAATGATGGATTAAAAGAAATACAAAATCAACATACAAGGCACTGCTAAGAATGAATCTTGTAGTCTATGGAGAAAGAACAATGTGTTGAGCAATTAAGAATTTAGTAGCTCTAAAAAGTCCATACAAATCAATAAAAACATGCTTCAAACAATTAACACCTTCATACACTAAAAAAAACATGGAGGTACCCTCTGCATATTATTTCAAAGCATGAAGAACTGTCAAGAAATGGTCATTCATTAAGAGGAAATCAGTTTTGTGTTAGGAATATACATCATATAGTGACATTGAACATAAGGTATAATTTGTTTCCTGATATTTTATAAATCAGAGTTGATACAAGGAATGCAAAATGGGAGGCACTGCTTTACAAGAACACATATACTATGACAAAAGGAATTACAGACTGAAATAGAACACAGGGGATGAATCTCTGGTTGCCTTCTACATTTACCATCTACATGTGCTCAAGATTTCTGATCAAACAACTCTGGTTCTAAGAAACTCTTAAATTACTCAACGTGTTGACCCTAGCAATGATCACCTTCATCTTATTGTATTCCTCTCGTTCATGCCCTAAATTTCTTCTTGAAACCACTTTCATCTTCTTGAAAACGTTTCAAGATTCTTGATTCTTGAGTAGTTTTACCCTTGGTGAAACTGTAAAAATTACTTTCACCTATTGGATTTCTACTATGTTAAGATCATGGAGTAGTTGTAAATCTGTCATCCAAAATATCCATCGAGCTCTGCTCCTTAAAAATCCCTACAATAATTTCTTCTGTTGAAACACACTATAAATCATAACCGTAGAGATCGCATGACTCAAGAGCTGTCAGATCCATCTTGGGCAAGTGATCGCGACCATTGATCAGAGGCACAAATAACATGAGATTTGAGTCGTTGATTAAAATTTGGGTGTGGGGTCAGATTTGGACCATCAAATTGGAAGTGCACCTATTGGAGCGATCTAGGTTTGCAAAGACGTGAAACTCAACAGTCGTTAGATGAAACTCAAAGAGAAATCTCAACCATTGATTAGAGTTTCACCCGTCAGAGCAATTAGGGTCTAGGCTTCAATCAAGACTCCAACAAGGGAAATCCAAGAATACATCTTGATCGTTGATTGAAATTTGTGTGCACAATGAGATCTAGACCATCAATTAGAGGTGCAACTATCAAAGTGAGGGAGCAGTCACTAATGACGTCAGCCTGAACACACGATAAATTTTCATTGGTGCATATTGAATCAATTAATGCTGATGTGGAAGAGGGAAATGACACATGTCACCCACTTTTGATGTGTTGGCATGTGCCTTTGGTGGATTTCATGTGTCCACATGGAAGTTACTGGTTGGCCCTAACAATTCTTTGTTGGCATGATGACATGACATCTATTGAGGAATCTTTGATATGTGAGATCATATCTAGACCGTTGATCTCTCGGGTGCATGAATGATGGCACGACAAAATTTGGGTCATTGATCAAAGGTGCCCCATTGGAGTGATCAAGAGTTAGGTCACGAGGGGGACTTTGATGAGGGGACTATGATCTTGTATCTCGATTGTTGATCAAAGGAATTGGAGATAATCTAGGAGCTATTGATCTAGCTGTGATCAAAAGAAAAATTAGCTAAGGCCATTATGTCACATTGATGCTATCTTAGACATGTGGAAGATTTTCATTTTCCCACAGTGGTGCTGAAGTGGTAGGAAGGTGTGACATGTGTCACCCACTTTTTATATTTTGACCTATGTATTTGGTAGGTTCCACATGTCCATGTGGAAGCCACTGGTTGGCCATGATAGTGTTCCAATAGTGGGCTGACGTGACACCTAGCTGAGAGGCTTTGAGATTGAAGATCATATCTAGACCGTCTATTGAAGGTACCCATTAGAGTGATCAAGAGTCGGGTCTCAAGAGGGACTTCGATGAGGAGACTTTGAGCTCACATCTCGACCGTTGATTTGGAGCTGTAAGAGGAAGTCGAACGATGCATGAGAACCATCGATCTGTCGAGGTTTGCAAGACTACTCACGCCTAGATCCTATGCAGTGGTCTCATGGTAAGCTCCTAGATAAAAGACTTAGGCCCCTTTTAGGTGTGATAATCCCCTTTTGGATCTCCAATAAGCACTTGAGGGCTTAAAATTTTCCTTAGGCACAAAAGGAATGTATTTTTTTATACTTTCCTCAATCTTCCTTGAGGTAACTTGGAAATTTTAAGTCATAGGTTCTTGAATCTCTCCCTTATGCTACTTACTTGCTCAATCTCATCCTTATAACCTCGATGAATCCTCATACCATAGGAATGAACAAATATGGTACTAACATTTTGGCTCCAATGAGGACAACATACCCCTGTGGTCTATTGAGAACTATAGACCAAGTGACTTCTTTTGTTGGGTTATGGAGTCTGCCTCAAAAGTGCATATCTCTCATACCTGAAAATTCATCTGATATGGGACACAAAAATGCTCAACGAATTACAACCTTAGAACCCTACCTATTTTCTCAAGTAACAAATGGTGAATGAAGTAAAAATAAAAATTCATGGATATAAATGAAAATGAATTATTTATGTATAGGGTGAGAAAAATATAGAGTGATTAGTACTGCAAGAAATGCTTATGGAACTTCCCATTCATGGAAGCCCCAAACAACTCTCCATCAAGCTGGGATAAATAATAGATGTTTTTATCTTGGATTGCAACAACTTGGAAAGGTCTAAGACAAAGATTATTAAATTTTCTATGTTTCCCTTTAGATTCCCTTCGGGCATCCCATTTCAGGACCAAATCCCCTGTCATGAAATTTGTTTCCTTTTCCTTTTTCCTTTTATCAAATATTTCTTTTATTATTTCTTGGTGATCTTGGGATTTTATCTGAACTTTCTCTCTTACTTGTTGGACTTCAATCAATTGGCTAATTCTTCTTTGCATGTCAGATGATTCTACCTCCTCATCTTGCAGTAGTTTCATCACATGAAGACTGAGTTGAATGGGGAAAATGGCTTCCAACCCATATACTAGCTGAAAAGGGGAAGTTCCAACAACCCTTTTAATGCTAACTCTATCTTCCCAGACAACATATTTTAGGTGGGAATCCCATGCCTTCTTGTTTTGGGACAACATTTTCTTAACAATCTCGATGAAGCTTTTATTTGAGGATTCAACCAAATCATTTCCCTGTGGATGATAATAAGTAGAGTGTCCCAACTCTATGTTATAATCTTGGAAAATTTTTATGAGCTTGGCAGATTTGAAGGCCTGTGAATTATCAGTGATAATATTTCTTTGGCATCCAAATCTGGCCAAGATATCTTCCTCTAGGAACTTTATGATGAAAATATCATTGGGTTCCCTTGTAGGTATGGCCTCTACCCATTTTGTGAAATGATTTATGGATGTCAAAATCCATTTATGTTGCTCACTTGAATTTGGGTTAATCTCTCCAATGAAATCTAATCCCCACTCCTGAAAATGTGTCTCAATTTTGATTGGTCTTAGCGGGAGGGGAAACAACTTTTTCATTCCTTCAAACATTTGACATTCTACACATGATCTAACCATGCAATTTACATCAAAAAACAAAAAGGGAAAATAAAAAATAGGTCTTATAATTTCGTATGCAGTGGCTCTCCAAGCATAGTGACGTTCACATATACCCCTGTGAAAATCAATGACAATTCCCTCAATTTCTTCTTCAGTGAGAAAATTTAGTAGGATTCCCCCTGGGTCTTTCCAAAATAGATTTTCCCCAAAAATGTAATACTTAACAAATTTAAGTTTGATAGACCTATCCTTGGCTTTATCCCATGCTGGTGAGCAGCTGAAATTTTGCAAGTAAAAGATGATATCTTTATAGCAATCAGATTGAGAGAATTTAGAATTTACCTCTAAGGATGGTTCTTGTGTTTCATTCCCTTCGAGATCTACTGCTATGATATTTGTTGATAGTGCATTCAAGTATAAAACTCTACATTTATACTAAGCCAATATCTTGGCTAATCCTTTTCCTTTTACGAGTTTTGTGGGCTTGATCTCCACATCATACTCCTGGATCTTGGAAATCCATTTACCCCTTCTTCCCTCATTGTCAGGTTGTGTGAGAATGCCATTTATAGTATTGGTAGGTACATAGGCCAATATCTTAGAGTGAAATACATAGTCTCTGAAAGATACTAATGATTTGACCAATGCATAAGCTTGTTTTTCCATGCTACTATATTTCAACTCTGCATCCCTCAAGGATTTGCTGAAAAAGGATACAAGCTGCTCATGATTTTTTTCATTCTTTTGAAGTAACACAACAACTATAGTATGTACCAATGAAAAATATAAAATGAGGAACTCTTTATCATAATTTGGGCTAACAAGAACTGGAGCTTCTCCCAAGGAAATTTTGATCTGCTAAAAATATTCTTTAGCTTTAGCTGTCCACTTGAGTTCATGGTCCCTTTTTTACATGTTAGTGATCTGCTTCACCATTTCAACAAAATTGGGGACAAACCTTCTCAAAAATCCTATTTTTCCTAGGAAATATTGTACCTCTTTCTTTTTCCTAGGCTAAGCAACTTGTTTGATTTCTTCCACCCTTTCTAGATCTATCTTCACTCCTTCCTTGGATACTATATGGCCAAGAATATTTCCTTCTTCCATAGAAAAATAAGACTTTTTGGGGTTCAAGGACAACCCAAATTTCCTACACTTCATAAAAGTTTTCCTTAAATGCTTGATTCACTCCATCCATCTAAGAAAACACAATCATGTCATCAAGATAAATAACAAGTAATTTGTATCTCTCACCCACATGTCCATGGCTCTTTGGAAAGTTTCTCTTGCATTTATCAGAACAAAAGGCATTTTTTCATACAGGAAATTTCCTCATGGTGTGGTGAATGTTGTCTTTTCCCTATCATCTAGGTTCATTTCCACTTGGTTATATCCTAAAAAACCATCCATCATGGATATCATGTTTCCCCCCACCAATTTCTACAGTATATGATCCATCTTAGGTAGGGGATAGTTATCTTTCAATGAACATTTATTCTTGTTCCTCAAGTTTACACATAACCTTATTTCCCCACTCGTTTTTCTCACCGAAACTAAATTAGCTACTAATTCAGAGTACCTTAGGGGAATAATAATCTAGGCATATAATAATTTCCTCACCTCTTTCTCGATGGTAGGAAGAAGAAGATGATTAACTTTCCTAAGTTTCTACTTGAAAGTATTCGTACTATGTTTTAGGGGTGTTTGATGTTGGATGATACTAGTATCATAATTTTTTAAGTCCTCGTATATCCATGCAAATACATCCATGTATTCTTTGAACAATTGCAAATATTCTTCTCTATGATCAACAAGAATGTTTTTGGAAAATTTAATATATTTGGGCTCCTTTTCTGTCCCAATATTATATTTCTCAATGCTATCATCCTTGGGAAGGACAAGTGGTTTGATAGCTACATCATTTATATCAAATAATTGTTATGAAGGAACTAGTCCTTTGGGAATGAAATTATTCTTGAGCTGCAAGAATTTATGCTCAACCACGTAATTGATAAATTCATGGATCTCTTTAGCTTCCTCCCCAATATCTCCTTTGGTCTCTTCTTCATCCTCTGAATCCATATGAGTATTTGCAAACTCATATATCACTTCCATGAATATTTTAATTTGTTGATCATCTTTGAAAACTTACCAGTACTTGACATTGTCAGGGATGGATGGTCTATATCTCATATTTAACTTGAGGGGTGGTTGGTACTTTAAAAGACTTGGCCGATATTGCTAAGGAATCAACTGGTTGATTAAACTCTCTTAAAACAGTAGAAATATTGAAAGCCTCATAAAAATTATCAATCATATCCCATACCTGATTTATGTACGCCCTCATTCTTGGATGCCTTGTTTGGTATCAACCTTTCACTTGCTACACAACTAGCTTTGAGTCTCCAAAATCCACCAATTTGGTAATTTACATCTTCCTTGCTTCCTCCAAGTCTAATATAAAGGCTTCATATTCAACCACACTATTTGTGGCCTTGATATCTATCTTATAGGACAAATGGATTTCCTTTTGGGTAGGAGAGATGAATGTTACACCAGCCCCAACCCCTTCTTTTGAGTATGCACCATCAAAATAAATTCTCCATATACCATCTATCTCTTCAACATGACTTACAAGAGGATTTTCAAGCATTGGGGTTTCATTTCATTCTTCATTTACATATAGGATACAACATCCCAAATATTCATCAACAACATATATGGGATGATTTACAGGGTTGTTCTGGTCGCTGACCACATAAAAAAACTCTGTCTCTTGGTACAACCCCCCGATCTCTCCTCCAAAAAATGGTACAATGGAATAAGTCATATACATCTACATAGTAACTCCTAATTTTTGTGCCCATGTTCTAGAAAACAACATGCCATAGTTGGCTGGTACATCATCCACCACCACGTCCATCATAATTCTCTTAACATGTAGTTGGACCAGGATGACAACCATGCCCTTTATTAGCCCATAACACTTCACTTTTCTAACATCAAAAGAATAGAGGTATTGATATGACCTGGTTATTTCCAACCCCATCTTTTCCATGACTACTTTGGGCATAAGGTTTGTGATGCTCCATAATCGAGCATACAATTGTTCAACATTTTATCATGGATATTCAAGGTCACATACAAGGGTGCCACATGTTCCTCTTTGTCATCAATGTAAGGGAAAAAAACTATCGTGGGGAATTCATATTGTACATTCAAAGTATCAGAAGGAGTTGTTGATCCCTTCCCCTATATAACTTTCTCAGTTTGTTTATGATATGAGGGTTTTTTAAATATCTCCAACAAAGGTACAATAATCTTGATCTTATACAGTTCTCATTTGATATTAAAAGGTGGAACTAATTCCTTAACTTCTTTAGTTTATTTTTCTCTTTCATAGGTTCCAACACCTCATTTACCTTAGGAATGCATATAAATTTTTTATCTTTATCTTTGGACTAATTTCAACCAACTTTCTTAGCCCGGGGTTGACTGTCTGCAATAGTTTCTTTCTGTCAAGGCCTCAGGTCATACTTCTTATGCATCTAAGCCTGCAGTGCATCAACACAAATTTTGTACTAAGCTAGGGATGAAAATCCTTTGTTGGGTTAATTTCTAGGCATAAATATCCTATGATTTAGAGAATATTCATAGTCATTTTGAGTTAAACATATTGAAACATTTCCATTTTGGAGAAGGTGGATTTGCTCTGTGTATTCAACATATTCCTCATCCATTGCTTCTTCAACAAGGTTGTTATCATTGTTGGTTTTCACAAGGGGATGGATGGGTTGTTCTTTATTTAATCTCTCCCTTCTCATGAGCCGTGTATTAGGAGGTCTTATGAAATGATTAGGATTAAGATTCCTTATGCCTCCCTCTTGTGAAGCTCTTTTAGTATTACAATGTTGTATCTCAAATCTTGACATGTTTTTGTCAAGTTCCTATTCAGTCTAGACATTTCATCCATCTTTGCTTCTTGGGAGTCTCCACTTGGATCAAACGTAGTGAAATCTTCTCTGAAATTTTTCTTATCTGTACCCGATCCTGCTTTCTCCTTGTTTGACCTGATGCAATCATGTTTCCTTCTATTTATATTACATACTCCTCCATCACAATCATGGTTGGGTATATTCTTTCCCTCAACACCATGGAAAAATCAACATCAAACTCCCCAACATATGTGACTTTGGCTGTTGGTTGTGACAACCTTATATCTCCAGGGATCTTGTTATAGAGATTATTGAAGTTTCTATTGAAATCATCAATGGTTTAATTGGCCCTTTTCTCGAGTGAGCCAAATTCATTTAGGTAGTATAGGCTATCCATTTTCTCACCCCACTATATCATAAAGACAACTTCTAGAGCTGGCCAACTATCAATTGAAGCAACATGTAGCTCTTGAAACCATTTTCTAACATATCCCTCCAAATTTTGGAAAAATAGCCTCATGAATACATAATCATGCTCTACAAATTGGTCATCTATAAAATCATGGAAATCACTCATATGATCTTCAACGAAGCGAGTTTTATCTCCATCAAATTTTGGAAAATACATCATGCAATTCTTAGTGAGGTCATGGGTAATTTGTGAAAGATTCAATGGGGAAAATCTGGTACTAACCCATGGATTTATAGGTGGTGGGGGAGGATGTTGATTTCCCCCAGGTCTTCCTCCACATAAGCCAACCATGATATTTTGTAAAATGATATTATGGGCTTCAAAGGACATAGGCACAACATGAATTTTCAAGAACGGTATGATGAATAATTGATTTCTTGGCTAAATTCCAAAGGAGAATTATGGATATCTATCAATGGTCCTAGAGGAAATTTTGAAGCAGAAAGTGAATCTTTAGGAATATCAATTAAATCTATAGATTCAATAATTTTGTGAATAGTAGAAGAAGATATTTCTAGATTGAGTTTACCTGAGAAAGAAAATATATGACGCTCTTTGATGTTCCTTTAGGTCAAAATTATTTCTGTATCTGAATATATTGAAACCCTGTCTCGATCAGGGTGGCTTCTGGTAGAGGCTAGGTTTCCCTTATGTGGAGTTGCCAGGTGAAATATTAAAAACTAAGTGCATGGGGCTTGCTCACCATCAAGGATCATAACTTTCTATGCCATATTCCCATGGAATATTTCTTCAACTCACATCCCAGACAATGGCACCATTTCAGATGTTATCCGTTGAGATGTTCCATGATGTTTTTGGAATGATTTTGAGGCATCCCAAGAGCTAAGACTGAGGATGAGTCTTAAATCTATATTTGCAGTAATATAATTGTGAAATATTTGGGAAGTTTTTCCCTCTCTCTTCCTTGAAACTATAGGACCTTAAACAATCTTAGTTCATATGTCCAATCCTCTTAACTATTAAAGGAATATGTCAATGAGTGTTTTAGACAGTCAAAATTGAAGTAAAATGGAATGATGGATTATAAGAAATACAAAATCAACATACATGGAACTACTGAGAATGAATCTTGTAGTCTATGGAGAAAGAACAACATGTTGAGAAATTATGAATTCACTAGCTCTAACAAGTCCATACAAATCAATAACAATGTGGTTCAAACAATTAACACCTTAATAAACTAAAAAAAACATGGAGGTACCCTCTGCATATTAATTGAAAGCATAACGAACTAACAAGAAATGGTCGTTCATTTGGAGGAAATCACTTCTATGTTAGGACTTTACATCATACAGTGACACCGAACATAAGGTATAATCTGTTGTCTAAGATTTTATAAATTAGATCTGATACAAGGAATATAAAATGAGAGGAGATGATTTACAAGAACACATATACTATGAGAAAAATAATTACAGACTGAAATAGAATGAAACAGATGAATCTTTGGTTTCCTGCTACATTTACCATCTACTTGTGCTCAAGATTTTTGATCAAACAACTCTTGTTCTTAGAAACTCTTAAATTCCCCAAAGTGTCTACCCTGGCAATGCGATCCTTCATTGTATTTTATTCCTCTCACTCATGCCCTAAAAGACTTCTTGAAACCACTTTAATATTCTTGAAAACATTTCCAGCTTCTTGATTCTTGAGTGGTTTTACCCTTTTTGAAACTGTAAAAATTACTTTAACCTATTGGATTTCTGCTATGTTGAGATCGTGGAGCAACTATAAATTTGTCATCCAAAATATCCATCGATCTCCGCTCCTTAAAATTACCTACAATAATTTCTTTTGCTGCAACATATTATAAATAACAACTGCAGAGATCGTGTGACTCAAAATTTGTCGAATCCATCTTGGACATGCGATCATGACCATGATCAGAGGCACAAATAACATGAGATCTAGATCATCGATTAAAAGTTGGGCGTGGGGTTTTATCTGGACCATCAAATCAAAGGTGCACCTTTCGAAGTGATCTAGTTCTGGAAAGACGCAAAACTAAAAAAATGTCAGATCAAACTCGGCGAGAAATCTCAACCGTTGATCGGAGTCACACCCATCGGAGGGATCAGGGTCTAGGGACGAGGGAACTTTGAGAATGCGTCTTTTCCATTGATTGAAATTTTGTCACACGATGAGATCTAGAGCGTTGATCGAAGGTGCACCTATCAGAGTGAGGGTGTGGTCACTGATGATGTCATCCTAGACACATGACAACTTTTCATTGGTGCATATTGATGATGATGTGGCCGAGGGGAACGACATGTGTCACTCGCTTTTGATGTGCTGGAATGTGCCTTTGGTGGATTTCATGTGTCCACGTGGAATTCACTAGTTGGACCTAACATTGTTTTGTTGGCATGCTGACATGACATTTGGTTGGGAAGCTTCGAGATCTGATATCAGATTTGGACTATCGATCTCTTAGGGGCATGAATGATGGCACAACGAAATATGGGTCATTGATCAAATGTGCTCCATAGAGCGGTCAAGAGTTAGGTCACAAAGGGGACTTAGACGAGGGGAATCCGATCTTACATCTCGATCATTTATTGGAGGAACTAGATATAATCCGAGATCCATTGATCTAGCCGTGATCGCAAGAAAAATTGGCTAAGGATACTATGTCATGCTGACGCCAATCTGGACAGGTGGTGAATTTTCATTTTCCCCCAGTGGAACTGAAGTGGTAGGAGGGCATGACATGTGTCACCTAATTTTGATATGTTGACTTGTGTATATGGCGGTTTCCACATGTCCACTTGGCGGTCGTTGGTTGGCCCTGACAATGTTTCACTGGCAAGATGATGTGACACTTGGCCGTCAGGCTTCAAGATCGAAGATCATATTTGGAACATCTATCAAAGGTTCCCATTGGAGTGATAAAGAGTTGGGTCCTGATACGGACTCCGAGCTTGCATCTCGATCATTGATCTGGAGATGAAAGAGGAAGTCCGACAACGCATGAGAGTCATCGATCTATTGGGGTTTGCAAGACTATTGACGCTTGGCTCATATGTATCAGCCTCATGGTAAACTCCATGGATAAAATATTTAGGCCCCTTTTGGGTGTGATAATCCCCTTTTGGATCCTCGATAAGCACCCAAGGGCTTAAAAATTTCCTTAGGATCAAAAGACATGGATTTTTTGTTGCTTTCTTCAATTTGTCTTGAGGTAAATTGGAAATTTTAAGTCAACGGTTCTTGAATCTCTCCCTTCTACTACTAACTTGCTCAATCTTGGCTTTATAACCACGATGAATCCTCATACCAGA
>ML814581.1:24733-38214 GCA_009831015.1 Picea engelmannii | reverse complement strand
TTATGGAGAGTCATGACCTTTGGTCATGACTTTTAGTTTATTGTTTAATTTATAATTTTTTTTTTGTATTTATTATCTTATTTATTATTATTTTGTATATAACAACCATATTACCAGTTCGCTTACATCAAAGACCTCTGGAACACATCCTTTCTTTGTGATCTTTGATATCCAAACATCATCAACATTGCTTTCTTCATGCGGTAATGTGGAATAATATTTGTAATCTCTCAACCAATGGTATTTTGGGTCCTCTCGTGCAAATGTATTCAATGCATCCCCACACAATTTTTCTCTTTTTCCCGCCATCGTTCTGAAGAGTTGGCCAAGCATGCACAATATTTCTAGAATAGTAAAATAATTCTTTTACTTATTAGCCACTAGAGATCTTATTTCAAAAGAATGATTTAATTTGAATTTATGAGACAGGTCTTGAGAAAAACACCATTAATAGCAATGATTTAGTATTTAACTATCTGTCGTTTCACATAAGATATGCATTAAATGTTTCTTGGTGAATGTGACAAGGAATGAGGATACATGGTAGAGCATAGGAAATAAATACATAGAAATAGTTAGTTGGAACAAGTCTACTCCCACAACTTCATGAAATGTTTCGAAATATGACAAATTGTAGCATGGAAAATGGATGGACGAACGTAAAGGAACTTTTCAAAGTAGTGGAATGAACTCTACTTCTGCGGTTGAAATTAAGAGACTAAGTATGGAACATTAAAGAGATAAGTTAAATATTGAGAAAACAACTAAGTAACAAAAAGTGGGTGGACGAACTTGTGGTTATAACAAGTGAATGAATTGGAGAAAAGATACACCCGTGGACCCACCGTTCTGCGAAGAATATGAGAAAAAGAATAAGTGTTGGTGCAAATCATATGCAATAGAACATAAGGTTCATTTTGGTTATGGAGGAGAAGTGGACTTGAGAAAATATGCTGAGACCAACCCACAAACCTTCCATAGAGAATTTTTTTTGAAGTAAAGAAAAGAAATAGAGGGTATTAACCTATATACATGTCAAAAATCATGAGATCAATACAATGTGCAATAGAGAATGGCTTAAATCATTTTCTGTCAATTCTTATCTTGTTTTATTTCTGCTCAATTCTTAACATGGTATCAGAGCGTCCTTGAGTTTTAAGGGGCCTCATAATTATTTCATGGTAGTAATCCATGGAAGGTGAGGTGTGAGTAGATATTTCTCATTGGTTCATGATGAGGAAATATATCCCAAGTAGGAGGAGTCTACAATCAAATGAAGAAGCTACAATGTTGCTCCCTATAAGGTCTAGTTACTTTGATTTCTTGCTGATTTGATTGGCCATTGTTTTCTTATGTATTTTGGAAAATTGTTTCTGAGATCTCATGAAGGAGAGAATTGAAGGATAGTCATTTTAGATATCCATCAAATTTGTATATCTCTTTGATTTCTAAATATTATATATCTATTATAGATCTAGTTTATCAAAGAACGTCGATGTACATTAGTTTTTGCAAGAGATCTAAAGCTATGTTGGATGATAAGCATGGATCTACGAGTTCATAGGTCAAGCTTGTATTTTCCTAGCTCTTATTTCAACAACATAAACATATGCTCGGTCCAGGCATACGTGGTGTGAGTGTACTATACTCTAGAGAAATAGACTCTGATTGTGCTATATTGTTCATTTGATTCAAAATTTCCTCTTTTATCTAAAAATATTGCTGCCTCCAACAATAATATTGAAGTAATGTTTCCGAACATGAGTTTTTTGAAAGAAGATAGAAATGAATCATAAACTTCATAAAAGTGATACATTTCTTTCTGCTTCCATAGAGCAGGATACCATGTGTGGACTAGGTTTGTCTTGGAATCAATTTGCCTTGCCAAATGTAGTCCTTGAAAAACATGACAATATACAATAGTGAAGACCAAATATGTTGGCAAGTAGAATTTCTTATCCTTCTTAAAATTTGATAACTGAAATAAAATCTCAGTAGATATGATTTCTGACTAGTCGAAAATTCTCTTTCCTTGAATAGAATAATATAAAATATAGAGATCTAAATGAGGGATAGTAGCATTTGAATCCTATCAAAGTACCCTAGAAAGAAGCGAAACCATTTCTTTATAATATTTCTTCAATTAAATAACCCGTATCACTGATAAATCCTCTGACATTGTCATCAGGTCTTTGAGACATTGCGGAAATAAATTCCTACCACCACTTTTAGCCTTGATGAAATTCTTGGCTACATCAACCTTTAAGGTTGTTGTTAGCTCTTGTAATCTGATCATTTGGCTCAAATTTGATGGTGCCAGAGAGATTAGGGACTTCCCTTTTAATTTAATAATTCTTTGATCTTTATCATAATTATCTATGCACCGTATTATCAGTTCTCTTACATCAAAGACCTATGGAACAAATCCTGCCTTTGCAATCTCTAATATCCAAACATCATCAACATTCCTTTCTTCACTCGGTAACATGGAATAATATTTGTAGTCTCTCAACCAATGGTATTTTGGGTCCTCTCATGCAAATGTATTCAATGTATCCCCACAAAAGTTTTCTCTTCTTCTCTCCATCATTGTTGTATCCTTTTCGCCACTTGGATGAGCAAAAGAGGGACACTTACAAGTCTAGTTGGGTCAGCTGAACAGGACATAAGTTAGTGAAAGAGTTAGACACATCAAGCACAAGAAATAATTAAACAACTAAGCTAATAACAACTAAAGAAACAAAACTAAAGTGCATAAGGAAATTATAACCAAAATCATCCAAAAATTGACCAATATTCATGCCACCAATGGATAGATTGTATTAGTGGGAAAACACCAAAGAGAAAGGGAGACTTATGGGTCCCCTCTTCCTCTAAGGGAGGGATCTTGAATCCCCTATGTGAGAGATCTTCTTACAAATGGAAAACTAAAAAATGATATGGTGAAGAAATCCAAAGCTCATTCCCTCAAGAGGTGAGGAGAATAGCTCAATGAAATGGTGCTAGTAGTGCTCCAAGAAGGAAAGAGGTTCCTTGTAGGAGAATAGAGGCAACATAACAATAGAAATAGATTCTTGAATTCATAGTGCACCCATGACCTCTTTTTATAGCAAATCTTTGAGGCATTATCCAACCAGTCTTTAGTGTGAACAAGGGGCCCTTTAGGTCTTTGACCAACCCCCCACTCAGATTCAGTTCAGATTTAAAGGTCAAATTGACTTGGGACCTGAACCAGAAATGGGTGGGAGGTCGAAGAGAATCATAAATGTGCCATTCTCAGGTGTGCGTGACTTTTTGCTTACAGAGTCATGCATCGGGCACATGTGCGCTTTTCCTGGGTTTTCGACGGACGCACATGTGTGCGTGTCCTTTATTTGATGAGAACATGTTGCTTTTATAACCGATTGTATAGTTTGTACCCTTTGGAAATGCATTTTTTGGGCCATGAATGAACTAATAGGTGTTTGGAGATGCTGGATTCCTGTGACCATTTGCGGACGAAATTTTAGTGATAACAGATGCTCCCTGATGTGTGAGGTTAGGAGCATACTTATAGCCGAAATACATCAATGTTTCTTCTACTGAGAGTACCATTGTAAGAAAGAGTGTTGAGAGGAATTGAAAGAGTAACCCATTGGAGGGAGAGGGGAACCTGTGGGACCCAATCCTTTCTCGAGGTGTGGGAAAATAAAAACTGTAGACAAACGAGGCGACCATGCCCCATGCTCATGTTATGTAACAATAACTGAAGCTGTATGCTGATGTAGATAACTACAGCGCCCTCTGGGGCGGGTTGAGAATGGAATATGCCAATTCTTATGGTAAACATACTCTGAAAAAGAGGCGATGACATGTGCAAGGGGTGTTGATGATTCACAGGCATTGATAGCCTAGCAAATTTCAGAGGTCTTCGGCTAGTATAACACAACTGCAATAGTCGCTAAGTAAGACCCACCGTAACATGAGATTGTGTTGGCATTGAATGTTATGGGGGTCAATGAAAACAAAGATAAATTATGGTTCTCATTGTGCCATCCGAGACTCCTCATTGTAAAGGTAATGAGATTCAAGATACTGTCTCCCTTCTAGAAACTGTTCTGATGTCGATGGAAAAGGAGACATGACTCCAAGAAGCAAAGGGCTTCATGAAATCCACTAGATGAGATCAAGAATTGATGAGATACATGGACAAAGTCAAGATGTGGTGAGAGTCAAGACTGTCCTTGGTTGGGGATATATGTGAAGTATGAGTAGTAGCAACTGTGAAACTAGATCTAACGTCAAGGGGATGACTAGACGTGGGTTTAAATTGTGCCAGAGGCGTGAAAAAGTAGACAAACTCAGATATCGAAGATACATGGATGGTGGGATACTCGAGGTTTATGGACAATGTCAACAAGTGTAGAATGAAAAGGAATGCCCCAACCAAGGGAGACAAGGGTTGGTTTGTTGGAAAAGGAAGGTCACTAAAGGTGACAACAAAAAGCTATGTAAATGCTCGAAACAAAAGGCTTTGTGCAATTACTAAATAAATAAAGAATAAGGTGGGATAAGCGTACATATACAGAAACAGGTGCCCCAGTGCAAGATGGCTTGGCCTATGAGGGCACAAGTTGTATGGAAAATTGGTGGAGGGTGGGGGCCCCATGGGTGGGGGCCCCATGGGTGGGTTTCTGTATGAGGTAGATGAATGGAGGGAAATTTGCAGATGGGTAAACTGATTGTGGATGAAAGTGGAAGGTTAATGATACTGCGGTGGTGCAATCAAATTAGAACCATGAGGAGATGTCCTGGGAGTCCATTGGGAAAGCTATCAAAATGAGGAGAAGAAGTATGTGGCTAATTCTCGAACATGCATAAGAATAACGAGACTCCCATCCCTAGGGGGTGAAAGCAGCATGAGTGTCAAAGTGCCAAAGGGGACTATGAAGGGGAAAACTCATGTAGGAGAGAGTGCTATCGGTTGACAATACTGAAATGCAGTGGAGGTGATAGTACTGTAGAGTCGGATGTGAGGATCCTATAGACAAATTTTGGAGGGTGTGACTAGGAGATGCAATTGATATTCAGAGGGAATGATTACATGCCAATGTCAATCATATACCTAAAGGGGATGCATTGATGCGGGATGACCAAGTACCTTCACACATGAAAACCAAATACCCAACGTGAACAATATCTGAAGAGAAAGAACATATGACAATTATTAGATAATTTTGAACATAAGCATGCGTACCTGGGTGTGTTGTGAGAAAAATGCTCCCCTGGGGCCGAGGATGGATGGTGACCTAGGGAATGGGAATGTGTAGGTGGCGGGATCCTGATCCCGTGGCTAGAGATGGATCAAAAAATGAATACTCTGAGATTCTATAATTGATCATGGAAGTTTGGAAAATGGGACTATATATAGCTGTGGGGCCCACATTGCCACCTCATTTGTACCTGCTACCAGAGTGAGTTGATGAGAGGTTTTTAGAGGATATTTGGAGATTTTGGGAGTTCAATCTAGTCGATCTAGGATTAGAGAGAGCCAGGTTAGTGATCTCATCCTCCTGCATCGTAATTAGGATTGATTTTTGGGGTAGGGTCGTACGGTGGGGTTTTTTGAGGGTGGTCTCCCCAGTGCACGAGTGATCGAAGGATTCCCACACCTGGGTGCATGGCTATATAGAGGAAATCCACACAAAGGGGCACATGAGTCAGGGAAACATGTGTGCATTTGATGCACGCCTGTTCAAAAAAGAGCAGCGCACTTGTGCGCAACTGTTTCTCCGATAGTTGCGCACATGTGCACATCTGTGGAGTGAACATGTGCACACGAATGCACGCCTATGTGTGCGATAGGTGCACATTGATGTGCATCTGTTTCTTCGACAGCTGCGCATTGATGAAAATCTGTGCGAAGAATGGGCGCGCATATGTGCGCACCTGTGGGGGTGACAACCGCGCACAGGAGGCAAAGTTGGGGGATGAAAATTTTTTCTTTTTTGAAGTTTTTGTACGAGGTGTGATGGATGATCAAGTATTGTTTTTGTGAATGCAAGTGAGAAGTTCAGGATGCCAGTCCACTAGAGGGAGAGGCACTAGGAATGCCTCAGGGAGGCAGTGCTAGGAGTTCCTGAGGGTATGTGGACTCAAATCTAGGACGAGGGAGTCCTGGAGAAGTGCATGGGCCTTCCAACAGAGTTGCAGACCTTGATCCGCAGAGCAACTGTAGCGGGGGAAGCTATGACTGGGTGACTGCCCCCAGGACCTGGTGGTGGTGCTCTAGAGGCATCATGAGTGCTCTGGATGTTTATTTTTGTAGTTATGGAAGCCAATGAGCCCATGTTTATGTCGGGTAGTGCGACACCTATTTTGTACCTATAGGGATGAGGGGGTCCACTTGCCTATGGGCGATATATATTTTGTACCACTTTTGTAAAGATTTGATGATACATTGATCATTATATATATATATATATATATATATATATATATATATGGATATACATTTTTGGGATCGTTGTGATGTTCACATGTGATGATGTTTTGTGATGCTTTATATGATGTCTAATCTATATGCCGTGACATATTTTTGATGATTTATGTATGTGTAATGGTGTCTTGATGTCATGAATGCCAATCTAACACTAAGTTAGCCATATTATCTACTATTTGATTGAATTTTCATGGAATATGTGTAAATGTGATTGAATCAAAATGTCAAGATAAGAGTCTAACTTGCAGGTATTTACGGAAGAGACAAGGATCGTGGACACGATACACATTGTTGAGTTGCATGACGACAAGCTGGGAATCTAATAAGACGCTAAGGTGGAGAATATGGAGGTGAATGGTGTCGACAAGGAGGCCAATGACGGCTATGTATTCTTCTTGGTTGTTGGTTGCTGAGCCCAAAAAGATGCCCCTGGAGTGGAGAAATTCATGTGAGGGGGTATAAAGGGCCTGAGCGGCCAAAGCGAGATTCTGTGTCCAGCAGCTAGCTCCGTCAGCGTAATTGATGTGTTAGGCTGATGGAGGAGGCATATGTCAATAACACAAATGGTAGATCAGACATAAGGAAAAAAATAAGATTAAAAACTCTATAAAACATGTACAAAAAATAAAAATCCTAGTGTATACTAACTACGCTTAGGCGTAAAAGTTCTTTAAGTACAACCCGTTGGAGGTTTCTTTGAGAGAGTAGCCTTTGGGAGAGGCCCAGATGTATGCACCTTTAGTGAGGCAGTGTTGGACGATGTAGGGTCCATGCCATAATGACTTGAATTTTCCATGCCCGAGGGTATCGTGAGCGATATCGTAGGCAAGGACGAGGTCTCATTTGTTAAATGAGAGAAGGTTGACATGGCGATCAAAGGTGGCCTTCGACCATTTTTTGGCTGCCTCATTGTTCTGTAATGAAGATCGACGATCTTCATCCAGTGAATCTAAGTTCAGCAAGCGCTGCTGCATTGGAGCAGTGTCAGGTAACAACTTGATAGCGGTGCGCAATGTGGGGATTTCACACTCGATGGGGAGAGTGGCTTCGACCCCATGGGCAGGAATAGGGTTGTTGAACCAGTGTATATGCCCTGATGGGATGAAATCATTAGCTTCGATTTTGCATAGGGAGGCTTGACTAGGAGGGCCAAAGGCTTCCTATGAGAGAAAGAGTGCTCTGTGGCGGAGTGCATTCCATGGGCAATCAGGTGTAGTTAGTTCCTCGAGGATATCTTCATCACAGTGGAAGGTGTGAGAATATAGGGGATCTGGGGAAGTAACCTTGGGGACTGTCATCGTGTGATGGTATTTAGGTGGTGAATTTGTAGAGGAGGTATC
This sequence comes from Picea engelmannii, assembly GCA_009831015.1. Taxonomy (NCBI): domain Eukaryota; kingdom Viridiplantae; phylum Streptophyta; class Pinopsida; order Pinales; family Pinaceae; genus Picea; species Picea engelmannii. The sequence goes on along the minus strand of ML814581.1, from coordinate 30,393 downwards.
ACAAATATGGTGCGATGGCATGCTTGACATAAACCAAATGTCCAGATACTATGGGTTAAAAATTGCGGTTGGTCATAAGATTTTCTGGGGGAAATGAACAGGGGAATTGGGGGAATTTCGGGCAAATTCACATACAGGATATCCATGAACCATGGAGGATTGGGAAGTGCCTCAAGCTCAGGAGAGAGAATATGAACAATATCTAGAGAGGGGGTAAGGGGAATCACTTGTATCACATGAAGTGACAGGTTTGGAGGATTTGGAATAAGGGCCATTTGGCGACTTCTGTATTCAATGATCGTAGGACACTGGTATGTGAAATGATCAAGTGATTCACAAAGAGAGAAAGGGCATCTCATCCATTCGTTGACTGAGGTTGTGACATAATGGATGTCAGTGACTTGAGTGATTAATAACGCAGATGGAGGGGGTTCTTGCTGAAATATTTGGCATATTGCCGTTAGTGTCTGTTGAAATTGAGGTAGCACATGGCAATGTTGGGTGTAATGGCCATACTCTGAACAGATGGAACATGTAAATTTTGTTCGCAACCCTTTACTGTCTGTTGTAGGGAACACGGTGGTAGTACTAGGTGTGCTGGATGAAGCAACGAGCGGTGTGGTTGCTCGAGGGAGTTGTATTAAATTGTGTAGCTCGGGGAGGGAGGGGCATATATTAGTGGGGTGTCCTTATTTCTTGCACAGTACACAAGGAGGTTGAACTCGGAGAGGAAGTAGAGCAGTGGGATCTTTCTTCTTCCGTCTGCCCCCAGTTGTGGTGGTGGTGTTGGCCAGTGGGGGGGAGGGTGGTGTCGTTGGAGTTAGGACTAGGATATGAATTGGGATTCCCTTGGTTTGGGGAGGGAGGGATGGTTGATGAACCATATCAGGTGGATGTAGATACCAAACCAGAATAGAAAGCACCATGTTAGGAAGGGTAAGCGTTGTAGCTACCTGCAAAGCTTATATGCCCCGGGGGGGGTAGAAGAAGGGGATTTGCGTAATGGCTTGGGGGAATGTCTCCCAAACCGGAATGTGACCCTGGGGGAGAGTGAAACCGGGAACAAGTGGTGTTGAAGAGTTCTTAGGGGGTTCTTGAGGTGGGGTTTCTGTGACTAGTGGGACGTCAGGGAATGAAGAAGCCTCGGTGGGATGAATGGTATATCCAGTTTCCATTCCATAGGAAGATATGACACACACTTGTGCTGAGGGATGTATGAGCGGTGGTTCTCCATGGTATGTCCCTAGCAAGGATGGGTCCTTGAAAATTTCGGGGCCCATATTGATGAGTGGGTAGGCGTCAAAATTAGTATGGACAAGAGGTAGGATGATATCGATGTTGGAGGAAGGGTTGGGCTCATAATGTGAGACTTGGTCGATGGTGATGATCTTCCTATTGTCGGGGAACATCATCATTTGAAACACAGAAGAGGCCCCAACCTTCATAGCATACATGTAACTATGCCCAAACAGGATGTTATAATCGAGCGGGGCGTCGATAACCTCAATGTAAATAAGAATGGTTTTCCCCCAAGTTCAATGGAGACATTTTGAAAGATCCCTTCAGGAGAGAATGGTCATCCATCATAAGCTCTCAAAGTGATGGTGGATGGTATTATCTCGGGGGAGCCAAGTTTCTACCATACGGTTTTGGACATGATGCATGTGGATGCACCTTCATCAATGATGCATTGATGAACTATGATGTTCCAAATTTTGATTGGTATCTGGAAAGCTACCAAAGTGGGGAGACGGGGTTCCCCACAATCTAGATCAAAAGTGATGAGTCTAGTATCAGCAGGGTCGACTGCCCCCAAGGTAGAAAACAATGATTTCCGTTGAGTGGGACAGGTTTGGAGGACTTCCAATACTGACATGGCTGCAGGAGGTTGCGCCAAGTCATCGAATAGATTGTAATTGTGTGCCACCATAGCCTGAGGGTTGTTGACACTCCGTCATAATGGGATGAAAGGAATACAAAGGGGTGGTTCAATGCTAGGGCGTGGGATCATCAAAGGTTTCCCGACTGTAACTGGAACTATTTTCGAAGTGGTGGGGGTAGATTCAGGGGGTGCGCTGTATTGACAACTGGACGTTTGTAGGAGAATTTCTTCTTCGCTAGTGAGGAGGATAGTGTGATTTGCCGGATTCCCAAAGTTTTGATACTGTTCCATCTGTGGTGGGGCAGGGTGTACTTATTGCTGAGTATTCATCACACATTGATGTGGAATAGGGTTTTGCAACACCGCTGGGGGTGGTTGTTGCAAATATTGTTGTGGGGCCTGCTAAGGGGTAGGCGGTGTTGTAGGACGTGACACATTCATGGAATCTTTCATTCGTTTGAAGTCAAAGATTTGGGGGAAATGGTGAGAATAATCACCATGCTCACTGCAAAAGGAACAAGGGAAGTTCATCTGAAGGTTTTTTTTGTTTCTCCCTTGGCATTTGTTGTTATTTCCCCCTTGGGGGTTTCAGTTCCCCTGATTCTGGTTGCCCCCAATAGGTTGGTTCTGTTAGGGGTTATTTCCCCCTGGTCCTAGGTTATTATTGTTTCGGTTTTTTCCTTTATTTTTGGCATTATTCGACTAATGGGTTGGATTTTCCATATTCAGTTGTTCAAAATTTTGAAATTGATGAATGGGAGAGGGATGAACAAAGTTAACCCCAATGTGTGGTTGTCCTTGTGGAGGACCAATGGGCTGTGGAGGACCAGGAAATAAAAAATACAAATTATTTTGTGGCAATGATCCATAGGGTACATAGGAAGGCTTATTGCTTTCACTAGTGTTTAGGGTGTAAGCTGAGGTAGAGGGGGTACCAAAACTTGGTTGAATTGTAGGGCACATCATGGGTGCCAACGCGGGTCCACTCATGGTTGGGAGGGGAACAATAGGGTATGGTTGTTGATAAGGGGGGTGGGGAGGGTAATAACGGGGTCCTCCGTACACCGCTGGATGTTGGGGTGTACCGTACATAGGTGGTGGTTGGATGTACGAATTGTGGTGTGTTGTGGTACCAATCAATCCATCTGTTGAGTGAGACATCCAGGTTTGTCCTGGCCGAATGGTACGAGTCTCAGGGCATCAGGTGGTACTATATATAAGTATCCTGACTATGAATAAATGAGGTTGTACTGTTGAGCCTTGCTGATGGCTTCCTCTTAGCTTTGGGGGAAGGTAGAGGCCACATATTTGGCAAGGAGAGGGATGAATGATCTGAGAAACTAGTCGAGGCATTGTTGTTTGGTGGTTTCTACTTTGCATAAACCATGTCGTCGATGCCATTCATGAATGTGGTCGGTGATATGTGTGGCTGAGGTTTGTTTAAACTCAAAGATAAGTTCTAGACCATTGTCATGGCGAATTGGTAGTTGAAAGAAGTAAAATATGTTTTGGCCAGTGATTCAAAAGTCACATGGGACCCTGATTTTTTGTCTACATACCACTTGGCTGATGGGCCTGCGAGTGTGCGCTGAAATAACCTTAATCAGATGGAGTCATCCATGATGCTATTTGAAGAGCACCATAGGTGGAAGGTCATGACATGGTTGGAAGGATATTCTCCCGCCTTTCCTTCAAACTTGGGAATGCCCAAAGGTAGTTTGGTAGGCATTGCAGGCCATGTGGGGTCATGCAATATATGATCGTTTGTGAGCTTTCTTAGATCTGGTATGTTGTGGGATGACAAATATGGAATCTGGAGTGGTGGTGGAGGATTAGTTCCAACCATGGTGTGAGTGATTCATGTACCTGACCCGTGAGGGGGGTTAGGTGGGCTTGTACTTCTCCCTTGGGAAGAAGTTTTCCCCCCGCTTCCTTGTAAAGGAGAGCTAGTGGACGGTTGGCCTTGGGAAGTGGACCCAAGTAAAGTGGAACCAAGAAAGGTTGATCCCAATATAGTAGCACTCACAGGGGTGTGAGAGGGTTGGGCCGATGAGTTGACGAGACTAGGGACTCCTCTTAGAAGAGGAGGGAGGTTTTGCAAGCGTCTAGAATGACAGGGATTCTGTGGGTCCCCTATGATGTCCAACTAGAAAAGTGAATGTGTGCAGATGGTAATGAGCAATAAATAAACAAGAGGCTTTGTATAACTTGGACCTTCACAATATTTCTCACAATCACATGTAATCACAAGAGTGTCATACATAAATCAATTTGAAAAGAAGCATACATGTGGGTAGGTGGATTTTGTCCGTGTGGGAGAACAAAGAAAACAAATTCTTGTGTCCTAAAAATACGTAACTTCCTTCCTCTCAAATGGAACTGGGCCTTCCAATATCACTCAACAGTGGGGTCTGAAGCCACTAGAAGAGGAACTAGTGAAGGATGAAACAATCAGTTATAATGAGGGGTAGAGAGTGCATATCTAGAAAGAGCTGGCGATATTTCCCAATAGCCACACAAAATAAGATCAAGGTGCAATTACAACCCACAATTTCCACCTAGGTAGATGTCCTAAAATTTGGCCACTAGGTACCTTGGTCAAAGTGCAACATCCCGTCTAAGAGGTGGGTGCCTCAAGGGGGGATGCACAAAACAACTAGACCTCGACCTTCGACCCTTCATGGGTATCTCCCTGCCTTATGGTGTTAGGAACACTTGACTTGGAGGATTTAAAGTTCCCTATTTGTCAACTTCTACTATTTGAATATGTGAGAACCAGATAATGGGGATTTATTTGGATGCCTATCCTCGAGATCCTACCTATACTAAAAATTTCTTTTGGTACCTCCTGTGGAGGAAAACTTAGTGAGTTTTTATAAAAGTTTTAGATGTGGTTGTTTGAGAGATTGGGGGTGTGAACCAATCTCGTTTGAATTAAGTGGGAGTGGATAATTCCTTCAAGAAAAAGTGGGACGTTTCAGAATCCCTTTGGAGGAAACCTACTTCAACCTCCACAATCTGAGATGAAATTATGTGAGTGAGTAGTGACTTTGTGTGTGATCAAGTGATAAAATGTGCCAATTTTTTAATAAGTTAGGTGTCACCTTGCAACATGTGGACTTCGTGTGGTCCTTACAAGTCTTGGTTACCTATCTTACTAGATGCAATTGGTACAACCTTGCGGAATTTTAAAGTCCCTAAAGAACTAGCATGTGGACATGTGGGTCCTTACCAATCCTTAAAACTCCCTAGTGTGATTTAATATAAGAAAGCTTTAAAAAAATATCCTATATTGAAAGCACGTGGGCATGTATGGGCCCATTACAATAATCTTTAAACTTACCTAGTGATGTAAAATAAGAAAGTAGCTTCAAACTATCCTATCTTTGCAACATGTGGACATGTTTGGGTCCTTACAAATTTAAGATGTTTTAAAAATAAACTAAGAGGGGGCCCTAGGGGGGCTTTGTCCTCTCCTAAATTTGTTTTCTAAGGGAGATGAAATCTTCCCTCAATCGTTTTTCTAATTCTCAAGATCGTTCTATGGTGCGAGAGAAGAGCATAATCGATGATCGAAGTTCGATTTCTGGTCCCAATGAAAGTGTTTATATATGTGATAGTGAATGATTCCAACTTAATTTTTACAATCAAAACAAGCCATCCATGTGGAAACTCAAAGAAAAAAGAGGAAAAAATATGGTTTTTAACCCCCTAAGTGCCTATGTTTTGACTAACCCTTCATGTGGAGAGGGAATCTAAGTGTGGTGCATATTACAAA
>ML814580.1:104708-120231 GCA_009831015.1 Picea engelmannii | reverse complement strand
CTATCCTTGTTTGGTTTTCATCTACCTTCCTTAAGGTCTCTGATATTTCAGTCTGTACCCTATGGTTTTCCTCCTAGTTTTCCTATAAGTGGTTGACCATTGTACTCTCTGTCTATTTTATGGATTTACGAATTTCATGTGTTAAGATTTCCAAGCCCTATGGCTCACTATCCTCACCTAAACCTTCCATATTGACTTCTGCATCACCTATCCATTTCCTCCTTCTACCCATATAAATGCCACTGAATTTCTGCATGTACTAATCCTCAGAGGATGGCAGGATCATATCTCTGATAACACTGTAATGTTCCCAAGAAAATGTTTTCACTTGGAACATTAATTGAACATTGATTTGTCTGTATGTTTGTGTGTGTTTGCAGATTAGCCTTTCATGTTTTAGTGTTAGGGTTATATTTAGTTATTAAGCATAGATTTGCAAATATATTCAATGAAAATACAATTTCTAACCAATACACAAGATATGGAACCCAAGAGCATAGATCTGACCTTTATTATTATGAAAAGAAAGAACCTGATACAAAGTGGATGCAGATCTAGAATAACATCAAATGGCTCCAAGGGAGAATATATGAGCTACTACAAAATGCTCTTGATAATACAAAACAAACCTCCAAAGGTTGGATATATAATGAAGGTCAATACAATAGGAACCAGGGTCAATTCCAACCCTGGTTCCTATTGTATTTTCATGGAATAGATGAGAAGAACAATATTTCATCCCAACTGAAGGAGATCTCCAAATAATGCCAAACTCCACAGAAATATAGATCAGGGAAAGTATAAACCCTCCCTGAATTTTGAAGTCCAAATGACAAGTTTTACCCCTCCAAACTATTGAAACCCTAATCTAGGATGCACCCTCCTAAAGACTGCCAAGCTCAATATTTCAGCTGTGATGGAGGAGGCCTCCAAACACCCTAAAAATCTCTAGAAAGATAGATTGGGCCACCACAAGCTATTGGAAGAAGTATCAGGGTAAGATCTGAATTATAACACTCTCAAACTGGATAGATCTAAATCACAGTTGTTCCCTCCTTCTGTAAAAAACATATGAAAGCTCTAGATAATAATCTAGTAGGAGTAACCCTCCAAATATTCTCCAAATCTGATGAACAAGGCCCTGCAAATAATACCCAGATGCTAGAATGTCAATAGACCCTGTCACAAGGTTGGATCGAACTCCTCTTCATGAAATGATGTGCCCCTGCTGGAAAACCCTCAAGTGTATGACCTCCTGCCCTCTTGGATCGATGATGGAACTAGTGAAGACTATAGAATGGTGTGGTATTTTATTTCATCCCCGGGACCAATATTGGAACATGGTGAGTGGAATATTTCACCACTGAGTTGTTCTCTAGTGTTTTTAATCTCAAAACCCTCAAAACTATGTGCTCAAGAGCCCAATAGCCAATAATATCCAAGATGATCTGAGGGGTGCGCCCTAGTATTTCCTTTATACCTCTTTTTTGTTTCTCTGTTGAGTTAATTTAACCCCTACGTTCAACGCCTAACTCAACCTCAAGTGCTATATTCCTTCATTGAGTTACTTTTTACCCTTTTTACCTTTTTCCAAGTCAACTTCAAAATATAACATTGATTTATCTTACCTTTCCCCATGTTGCATGAGACTATGGTCTAGTGAGGATGACTAGACCACTAATTATTTCCACACCTCTTCATCAAGAGGTGGGGGACTTACAAAGGGTAAAGAGAAAACAAAATTTGTTTGGTGTACACTATGTAGGACAGAAGGACACCATAAGGACAAATGTCCAAATTTTGTGCAGTATAAGGAAACGGGAGTACAAAACCCTTTTCCAATAGGAGGACCATGGTGCGATATTTGTAAAACACATGGGCATGATCCATATCATTTCCCAATGATGCATAAATAAATAAAAGTACCCAAAAGTTCATATTGCATTTTTTACAAATCAGTGTGTCATGACAACAAGGATTGCAGAACGATGGAAAAGATGAGAGAAAGAACTTCAGATACTTACAGGGTGCAAGAATAAATTATGAAAGGACAAGTTGTACCCCATTTCATCTAGGTACAACCACCATACAACAATGTGCAACAAAAATACAACAATGCACAACTGGAATACAATAATGCACAACCATAGTATAACCCCACGTAGTATAACCAAGTACCTTAGTACAATGCACCACGAGGAGATCAAGGTGGATATAGAGGTGGAGGACGTGGAATATGACCAATAGTGTGCAACAATTTCCAACAACCAGGACATTATGCAAGTCATTTTCCACTTCCACCAACGGCATGTATGCATTTTCACACAATAGACCATGTCACAAAAGACTGTCCAACATTCTTGGGAAAGATCTAGGAAAAAAGGAACCAAAACTACCAAAATGTCTAGTGGATTTTTGTAGAATCCAGGGATGATGGGATAAACATTAATATATTCACTTGAGGAGGAGAAAAACCTGATTTGACACATAAAAATAAGATCCAACACAACACCAATGGGTTAAGAAGAATATTGAGCCACATAAGCAGTTTGACACGTAGAAAGAAAATGAAACATTTAAGCAGGCCAGACAAGATTTTCTGAAGAAGAACATCGCATCTACCTCAGCCACACAACAAACTTAGAAACCACCAATGTATGAGATTCCATCCTCAATGGACCATACCAATGAAGGAAAACCTTTAGAGAAAGTAATTTCCATAAATAATTTTTTTTAATCCCGTGTTAAGTTATTGAATTATCCATCATATATTAAAGTCTTACAAAATTTTCTAGAAAGATGAAACATAGAGATAGAAGGGAAGTTATAACCAAAAAAAAATCAATCATCTCAATACAAGAACAAGGACAAACATAGAACTCAGACTAAATGATGATATTGGGGATTTCAACATGGGAGATATTATATTGGACTTAGGCTCTGAAGTAAATGTCTTACCTAAGAAGACATGGCAGTGTATGGGAGAACCCACACTAGGATATTCACATGTCCAGTTGAAACTAGAAAATCAACACAGAGTATTACCAATTGGAAGGCTTAAAGGTGTGATAGTATATTTGGATGGAGTGTGCACTAAGGAATATTTTGAAGTGATAGAGATAGTAGATGGCACAACACCATAACCAAGATTACTTGTATTGGATTGGGAATTTGATAACTAGGCTATAATCAACCTAAAGACATGAAAAAAGACTTTTTAATCAGGAGAATATAGATTCATTGCACCAGTGTATCCTTCATAATGAGAAAGGTTTATAGAGGCCACTTGTTTGGATCTGGAATAAATAAACCATTTTTACAGAACCACCATGCGAGAGGAGGACTATTTTAACCCAACCACAAATGGGGTACTCAGCTAGAGAAGCATTACATCATGTGCTTTCGACTCAGACATGGGTTTGGAGGATTGGAAACAATGATTACATGAAGTTTCCACAAGGAGGTGCACAATAATAGACCACATAGTAATATGGGTTGGTAAAGAGATAAGAGAACCTCCCATTTTTCATGGGCTAAATGACTTATAGGAATTCTTGACAAAATATGAAGAGGAAGTGTTAGAAAATAAAAATCTCTTAGCCCTAGATATCTCACTCAAGGGAACACTTGCAAGATGGTGTTGTGCGAATAAAGAAACAATTGAGGACTGATATGAGTGTAAATGACTACTGCACACTAGATTTTGCGTAGAACTAGGGAGCAATAGAGTCAATAACACAGTCGAAAACCAGTTGAAAACCTGGAGAAGTGCATAACACAGTCGAGGATGACACCACTAGAGGAATGGCCTCATCACTTTATCCATACATTGGAAGGTATCTTAGGGAACTGGTACATAAACCAGGAGATGTGTAGAGGCACTACAAAATGGACATAATTATAGAAGAATTTTGTAGTAACCTTTTCATTTGAACATGAGAATCCCAACATTTATTCAACATTGAAGTTGATACGGGGAAAGATATTTTTTGATGAACCAGAGGTTGAAATCATGACATAATATCAACAAAAAAACATAAATACAATTAAAGACTTACTTTCATGCTATCATGTCGAAGAGGAAGCACCAAATGAAGATGACCTATGAAACATACAAATTATGAATATTTAAGGAGAAAGAGAGGTGGAAGGCCTATCTATGGAGTAAGAATTATTTGCTACACCAATTAATGTTAAGAAAGTCAACATTGGGATGAATGAAAATCCTAAAATGGAAATTATTGGAGACTATTGGGATGAGCAAACATTAGAAAGAATAACCGAGTTATTGTGTAGATGCAGTGACATGTTTCCAACAACCTTTACATAGATGAAATGCATAGAAGGAGAGCTAGGTGAGATGAAGATACCCCTTAAATGTGAGGCTAGAACCATCAAAAAGAGACCTTATAGAATGAATCCAATATATAAGCAGAAAGTGAAAGCAAAAATTGACCGAATGTTGCAAGCTGGTATAATAGAACCAATAGAGGAATATGAATGGATCAGTCCCATGGTATTACAAGAAAAGAAGAAAGGGGGGATAAGGATTTGTGTAGATCTGAGTAAAATCAACGATGCTTGCTTACATGATCCTTTCCCCACCCCTTTTAGAGATGAAGTATTATAAAATGTGGGAGGCCAGGAAGCATATTCATTCACAGATGGATTCTCAGGATACCATCAAATCAAAATAGCTCGAGAGGATAGGTATAAGATTTATTTTGCTACATAATGGGGATCCTACCAATATACAATTATGCCCTTTGGACTAAAGCATGCACCAACCATATTTTTAATATTAGTCATAGATGATTTTAAGGAATTCATACAGTAGTTTCTAGAACTATATCTTGATGACTTGACTGTATATAGTCTTCTAAAGGACCATGTAGAAGTGTTAATACTAATGTTTGAAAGATGCATGCAATGTGAGATATCACTAAACATAAAGAAATGCATTTTTAGTGCAACCTTTGGGATATTGTTGGGACATATAGTGTGTAAACAAGGTTTACTAGTTGACCCTGTTAAGATTGTAGTCATTGTAAATTTACCACCACCAAAGTCAGTGTGTCGGTTAAGAAAAACACTGGGACATATAGGCTATTATAGGAAGTTTATAAAGGGATATGTGCAGTTTACTGCACCAATGGAAAAATTGTTAAAGAAGGGGACCATATTTCAGTGGAATGATGTTTGTTAGCAAGGATTGGACACTCTAAAGGAAAATATGGTGACAACACCTATACTAGTATTTATAGACTGGGGAAAGACATTTCATGTGAGTGTAGATGTATCAACTATAGCACTTAGATAAATTTTGGTGCAGGAAGGAGGAGGGGACATAGACCATCCTATAGCCTTTGCAAGCATAATGTTGTGAGAATATGAGCAGAATTACAAAACCACTGAAAGACAAGGCCTCGCCATGGTATATGCACTTTATAAATTCATGCACTATTTACTGGGTAAACACTTTAAAATGTTCATAGACCATTATGCTCTCAAATATCTAGTCAAAAATCTAGTGTTGAGGCTGGGAGGATCTGTAGATGGCTATTATTATTCCAAGAATTTGATTTTGAAGTGATAGTCAAACCAGGGAAGTTGAATGTAGGACATGATTACCTGTAAAGGGTAACCAATGGAGAATAACCTACTAATTTGGAAGACAATTTCCATGATGCACAGTTATATTAGTACAGGTAGTTGATGAATAATTTGTTGATATTATTGAATACATAAGTATATAGGTTGTGCCAGAAGACTTTAGCACTATGTAGAATAAAAAACCTGGTAGTCAGAGCTACAGACTATCAACTCATTGCAGGTCATTTATACAATATGGGCACAAATAGTGTTTTGAGAAGGTGTGTATTTGAACATGAACAACGTGGAATTTTGGCAGAATCTCATGAAGGTATAGTTGGAGGACACTATGCAGATAAAGCCACCATGTAGAAGGTATTGTGTGCAGGATTATGGTGGCTAACAGTCCATAAATATGCCAAGGAATATTTCCCAAATTGGTATGTCTGTCAGAGGGTTGGAAAACCAAACAAAAGGGAAGAGATTCCCCTAATACCATAAATAACTATGCAGGTATTTTAAAAAAGGGAAATATACTTTGTTGGATCTATTAATCCACCAGAAAAAAAGTCAGGAGATAGATATACTATTATTGCGACTGAATACTCAATGAGATCTAAAGAAGAAACACCAGTAAAATATTGTAGCATAGAGACAAAAACACACTTATGATTTGAGCAAGTGATCACCATATTTGGATGTCCTAAGATATTCATGAGTGACCAAGGAACTCATTTTATTAATAATACCATCAAGGCATGACTGAGGAGTTTGAAGTATATCACCAGAAGAGTACACCATATCATCCTCAGGCAAATGGAATAGTAGAATCTTTTAATAAGATTTTGAAAAATGCATTGACTAGGATCTACAATGTGAACATGGATGATTGGGAAATGAAAATACCAGTAGTATTATGGGCATACAAGACCACATGAAAGAATTTGACAAGACAAACACCATTCAGATTGGTGTATGGATAGGAATTAATGGTTCCATTAGAATTTCTGGTACCCGGTCTACGCATAACAACAATTACCAACATGATAGAAAGAGGCACAGTACAGGAGAGTCTAATTCAAATAATGGAAATGGAAGAGGATATGATTCTGGCAGGATTTCACTAGAAAGTACAAAAATCAAGGGACATAGCCTCGCATGACAAACATATTAAAAAGAAAATATTTAAGGAGGGAGACCTAGTTCTTCTCTATGACAACAAATTTTTTCAACACCCTGGTAAGTTTAGAATACATTGGCTAGGGCCATACAAAGTAAATATTGTCATATATGGGAGATCTATGCAGCTAAAGGATTTGGGAGGAACAAAATTGAAAGGCATGATCAACGGTAGTCGATTGAAACTATACATGAACAGTCGACCTACTAACTCCTAAAAGTTACATCGCAGTAAGAAAGTCATGTATATAGTGTACTATAGTAGATGTTAGGAGAGAAAACAGATCAAAGAAATAAAAAGTGTAAAAAGAAGAAAAAATGAATACAAAAATAGAAACAGAAGAAAAACACAAAAAAAAGGGAGAAGTTGATTGAACAATAAGAAAATGAGAAAAAAAAATCATGCATAGCAATTATTGCGAAAACATCGAAAGAGAACGTGCATGAAAAACTTCACTTAGTGCAAATGGATGGAAAAATTGAAAACAAATTATTGTTGGGTCTATAAAGTGTGTAAATCACGTGTTATTTCAACACTTAGTGATTTTTGAGCATAGAGAAAGATAAAAGTTCATGCCCTAGCTAGAACTGTACGAAGAAGTGAGAAAGTGTGTGAATTAGATAAAATGTGACACTGCCAAAGTTTGGTGCTCCAAGATAGTACGTATGGGTGACTCGACAGGGACAAAAGTGGAAGGAAAGGATGAGGGAGGCTGAGAATGTGGTCGAGATTGAAAATTTCACTACTTTAGACACATAATCAATTATCCCAACAAGGGTTGAGGAAGAACATCAAAAACGCCACAAGGGGAAGTAGGTTAGAGTTCTAGGACCTGAAATGGGATTCTAAACCCTAATCCTGACACAACCCTTAAACCTGATGAAACGTTGGGTCAACAACAGGGATGTGATGAAGAAGAAGTGTTGGTCAAGGACATCAGAAACCAACAAGACTTTAAGAGGGAAGAAGAGGATGAAAAAAAAATAGAGGCAGGCCCATTTGCTGTCGAGAAGAAAATAAAGTCACAGGAATCCACAAACATCACACTTCCATACCTCCTAGACACAATGGTCATTGTGGATGACATTCTAGGAAAGGTATCTAAAATGAGGTATTCAGACCACAATGTGTGCGATACGACCAAATTCCTAAATTTGGACAAAGAAGCCTATTTAGAAAACACAGGGTAAATTGGACCCCTAGGAAAACCTATAATGGAGCTCGCAAAGTGGATAATGGGGTTGTACAATTTAGGAATAATGAACCTCTTGGATATAATGCACTTCGGGAACGGTAAAAAAGTGGGGCTTTGCGTCAAATAGTTATTAGCACGGGTACATGGCAACATCCTTTGGATGGATAGGCCCATATAGCTGGATGTGGAGTTGATCGCCAAGATTATAGGATTACCTACAGTCAACGCATAGCTAGAGTAGTACTTAGAAAAAAAGGCACACAAGAAGGAAATCGTCGAGATGGTAAAAGCACAATTTTGGACCAGTAGGGGAAACCGAGGCATTGTTCTCAAAGACATTAATGACAATGAAACAAGGTTTTCCAACAAGATTATGGCTTGCAATATACTAAGGAAATGTAGGAAAGAATAACCTCCAGTAGGAGTCATCCCAGTAGCCACACAATGCTCAAAATGGGTGATGTTCAGTTGGGCATCGTACCTATCGAACCAATTTTTGGTGGATTGTAGAGATGCACAGGATAATGGAATCGAGTTCCATTACTCTTGGATCATCATTCTTATAGCCTTGGCAGGGTGGCAAGAGACAAATTTTTCATCCTTCCTAGATAGAAAAGGAAATTGTTATGCATCCAAATATGAGTCCCTCTGGAAGGCCAAGGACAATAAATCAGCAAGAAAATAACATAGTATTTGCAATGCTGCTAGAAGAAATACAACAATGCACAACCAAGATGTGGTGCATTCCTTTGGAGGTAGTCTAGGAAACTAAAGGGATCACCAGTTTCAAGGCATGCATGCATCACATGTGGATCCAGGCCGCAAGGGATCCAAAGAATACATGGTTGGAGATGCAATGTTGCATCAAAAAGGAATAAATTGACTAGATAATCAGAAATTTTCCAATGCAATGGAAGACACCAATAGAAAAACCAACAACAAAGTGAATGGAGGAAAAATACACCAAGCCCAAGGAAAAGAATGAAGCAGGTTCCTCAACAAAAACAAATAACCCATTTGATAAGACTAGAAAGCTTGTAGCATGGAAACAGCCATCGGAAAACAACGTAGTTCCCAAAAGAAAAAGGAGGAAAACAACAGTTCCCAAGACAAACATCGAGCATGATGCTATAAAGGAGGACAAATCATAAGCTGGATAAGAAAGGGTGCAAGTTACAATGAGTGGGGAGAAACCCTAACAAAAGAAAAAGAAGACAATGCAGGTAGAAGAGACATGCAAAAAGAGGAAGTATACCAGAGAACACCTAGTCATCACCCTTGTTGGAGCCGCCCTTGTTTTTACCTTGCACAATTTTCAATTTTTGATACTTGAAATCTAAAGTTGATTTTCTTTTCCCTTCCAAGATCTTAAAACTCTGAAATCTTGTCGCTTGGACAACAATGCTTTTCAACTTTCAAAACAGATTCATTTTCACAAGTATGTTCCCTCTTCTGTTTTATTTCGGGGTCTCGCAGGTCGGATACTTTAACCCTTGAGTTCACACGTCCCGAGTCACAAAACGGAGAAATCGTTTTCAATTTCCACCCACGACATTAACTAGGGTAAATCTTGTAATTCATGAGTAGACGTTGTCGGGAGTTCACATCTCAGCATTCGTCAAACCCAAGTTTCTGTTCTTACAGCCCCGAGAGCTGAGAGGGCGATAATTCTTGTGATAACCTTGGTCAAGGATTAAAGGTCAAAAAACTAACCATGGTTAAATTTGGTTCTCAGTGCTTTGCCACTCGGCACTTTCTTTCATAAAGTTAAGGCGCCGAAAACCTCGACTCACGAGGTTGCGACATGATTATAGAAAGATTAATTAGTAGCCTAATCTAAAGATTTTCTTCCCATAATTTGAGCCTTAATTATAGCTACATCGCGGTATCGCGACTCGGCATACATTTCTCCCAAAAATCTATCTTCGAAGTTCTGAGTCGCGATATGGCGAATAAATTAATTATATAATTAAGGATCCTCCAAATCACGATTACTGTTAATTAAGCTAAAATTGGCACTCACAGTCTCGCGAATTGAAGAGTCAAAATGTAAAAATGAAATTCACGATGCTGCGAACGACGAGAAAATTATTTACGTTGATGAAATTTGAAAATTTAAAATAATGATAAATATGTCCCACGCATCGAGGTTTGCACATTTCCCAAGGTATCTTTTTCTTTTCATACTCCGAATGACCGTTAGAGCGCCAAACATTAATGGCATTAATGGAAGACTAGAGTAAATCTACAAATAATGAGATCGGATTATATGCAATAAATTTGTTTCTAATTGTGATTTGACAGACCTATGTTGAAGAATACAGAATTTTCAAATATATACAGGAGTTTCATTTATTTTAAACATCTTTCATAAGTGCACAGAGCTCACCTTTTTCCGAGTGAACTAATTTCTACATGTATACACAGGTCTATCACAGAAGAGAAAAAACACAAGTTTCAGCCATGGCTCCAAGGAAAGCATTGAAAGCTAATATCGAGGTTCCAGAGCAAGGCCTAGATAATGTCTCCGACACTTCACCCCGGAGTGGCGGCTGAGTCCCTAGCTGGTCGTTTGTCTCAGATATTTTTCAATACGAGTTGGTAAACTATTCAGACTCCGACGACAATGATAATGAAAAGGACGATCTGAACACTAAATACAAGATAGTTGTTTAGTCTGGAATGCACCGGGTTGCAACCAGACCACGGTTTCTCCCATATTATGACATGATCTGATGGGCATTGGATCACATAGACCTCCCCACCAGAACTATCATAAACGACCGCCAGACCACGGTCGAGAATTTTAGACCAGAGCATATCAAAACCATGTACAAGCTCCCAACAACATCTGAATACACATATGATGCTGAATTCCTGGAGGGATTCAAAAAGAAGGAATGCACTGAATTTGACAAAACCATGCCCAGTTTGATAAAAGATTGGGTTTCGCACTCCGTGAAATTCAGAGAAAATGACCAGGGCATCTATTCAATTGCTTCATTGGAGCCACAGTATATGTATGTGACAATGATGACATGCTGACTATTTGGAAAGGAGGATACATCGCATTTTTACATTGCGTGGGTACCTCTCATATTTCGGGTAGCAGAAGGTTGCTCATTTAATTGGGTAAAGATACTCTCGGACAGCCTGTTCAACCGGGTCACCGAATACCGAGAGCAGAAAGAAAGTGGAAGACCATCCTCTTTTTTCATGTCTGCGTATATCATGGACGCAATATGTTCCATGACCCTGCTCCCTTTGATGAACTGGGCTTGGAATCCAGCCCTAGAAAAACCTGTACATGAGTATCACGACAAACTGTGGGAAAATAAAGAAAACAAATTTATTTATGAAATTTTCAACTGGGTGATGGTGCCCCTGCACATCACCATTTTTGGTCGTTTTCCACCTCGCATCTCGGACAACATTGCTGCAAATCTGAGCGGTATAGTTGATTGGTATGTAGAAGCAGAGTTTTCCTATTTCAGAGTGTTCGGAGCTGTTTTTCCCCCTCTTGTGCTACCACTATTCATCCCCGACAAGCTGGCCTGTCGTGAAATTTCTCGACAAACAATGATTGTTGGGGTGAGTAAAGAGCTCAAAGAATCTTCGAAGAAGGTATGGCCGTTTTTCCCTGTTCGGCTAAATTCTTATTCTTTGTTGGATTTTGGGCATGCGAAAGCCAAGGATGAAGCCCTGGAAGACCTGAGTTTAGTCTCTATTGAATATAAAAAACATGATCCCCAGAAAATCGTAAGTAACCATTTGGCAAATTGTGGGCTGAAGAAGTTTGAACATGAGTGTTCAACCTCGGATGATGTTTTCCAAGGTGCGAGATCTTATGGGGAAGTGCTAGTTAGGATCCGATCCTTAGCACCCGAAGACATGACATCCGTATTAAAATTCCATGAACATAGGCGAAGAAGCCTTCCCACAGTGTTGGGAGGTTTGGGTATTTCCGAGGATAAAAAGAAAGATGTTGAAGGTTTTGAGGATCAAAGGTCTAACCCTAGACAACAACAGGAAGGGGAGCATGGGAAGAAACTAGAAGCAGAAGAAGAGACTACTGACCCACCCAAGGAACATAATTCAGAGGTGGAAGTAAGGAACACAGACCCGCCAGAAACCCAGAATCCAGAAACTGAGAAGAAGACCTCTGATCCTCCGAAGGAGCCGGAATCATTCGTCACACCAGGAAAGGCATCGAAGTAGATCGGGAAACCCATCACTTCAGTCACCCCCTTGCATTCAACGCAAGGAAATATAGAAGAAGGATGGATTTTCGGTGAAGAACTAAGGCCTATCAGAGCAGAAGAACTTCCTCCAAATGAGTTCTTCTTTGACAAAAAGAGAAGAGCAGTTGTGAAAAGGGAGTTCTACCAGGATGAAGGATCAACTGCTAAAAAATTCAAAGTGATGACAGATGTAAAGAACAAAAAGAATGATGAATTCGCCATAGAGATCGCACGAACGCTAGGAGCATATGCGTCAGCGAATCAATTCTCGGTCGGAATGTTAAAAAGTTAGCTCAAAAGAAAGAATCGCCTGATCAAGACTCTCGAAGCCAAAGTAGCTTTGGTCGAAGAAAGCGTTAAGAGTCAGGTGAGTGGGGAAATAGAACTTGCCCGACTGGCTGATAAAAAGGAAATAGAAGTCCTCAAAACCAAGTTGGAACAAGCGCATTCAGTGATCCGAGATGATCGGATACAGGCGGGTCAGCAGAAGAATATGATCACAGATTTGCAGGCTCAGTTACAGGTCACTGAAAGTAGGATGATCGACGTCGAGGGGTTTAAATCCCGAGTGATCGATATTCGGAGCAGGATCTCTTCTATACAACAGAGTTTGCTAGACAAAGTGGGAGTGATTCGAGAAGATTGCTTGTTGATGCATCAGATTTCTGAGAATCTGACTGTCAAAGAAAGGAATGCAGAGGCTTCTCGGGTCACCTTTCAAGAGGCGGTGATAGCTACTAACAATAGATTTTCAGTAGGTTCTCCCGGACTCACCATCAAACAAACTAGAGGTAATATTTTGTTAAAGGATTGGGAACATAATATTGCCTTAAGCAAGGAACAGGCCCAAAAAGTAACTAATTCATTAGAAGAGGCCTTCAATGCTATAGATGGTGAGCTGTTAGGAATGGAGAGTGGAGGTGACTCAGAGATGTTAAGGCAAATGAAGGTAGATCATATTTACCTCGATCTGAAGGAGAAGAATGAGAGAGATTCGAAGGATATCTCTAAGACGGACAGGGTGGACATGGCTCAAGTTGACAAACACTTAATTCAACTTAGAGTACAACTCAGTGCCCTTGACATCAATGATACACAAATGGGTGATAAGCTTCCACAGTTAGCCCGAGAATTTTATTTCGCCGAGGCTAGCTGTCAAGCGGAACCTTCACAGCTTGTATCCCAGTTTGTGGACAAATGTATCATATGCACTGAATCCATGCAAAGACAAGCACCTGACACCTTTTGAAAATAGAGTAGGAGATATGGAGTGATGTCGCTCCTCTCATTTGTAACTGAATTTATGAAACCGTTGAGTTTTTAAACTGATCTGCAAATTTGTATAAATAGATCACAAAAAGAAGAGGAAAAGGATGGGCCTTTTTGGTATTGATTGTAATAGGGTTTTCTGCATCTGAGAAGTTAATACAAGCAAATTTGGAGATTCTCGATTCTATCACAACTGTATTTCAAGTTTGTTTCTTTATGTTTCATTGTTTCATTTCATTCCACTTTTCATAATTGATGTGTATCGCTATACTTTAGTACGAACACTACTATAGCGAAGGGATTTGATCTTTCTGTAATTGGTTATTGTCTTTCCTCTGCACCAACTATCAGCGGGTGTAAGACCAATTTGCATTTACAGAATTATATATTTATTTACACTATGTCAATTATTTCTATACTAATTTCCACTTCTATGTATGTGTGAGTTTTCTATTGACAGGAACCTTACGTTATCTACAGCTAAATTTTTTTCTCTCACCCCACATCTTTTTACTAAAAATAATATAGTTACGGGAAAGGGCCTTCAGTTTGCATTCCTATTTTATTCTTAAAGTAAAAATTTCTCTTTATTTCGACCAAATTGAAATAGCTTTAAAATCTCTCCTTAAATCATTTCCATACTGGTACTGTTCCTCAAATGACTGTCCCTGCTGCAACTCAACCTAATATTCAACCCGGACTATCTAATCAAACACATATTGCTTTAAATCTTTTTGATACAATCCTTAAACTGCTAACACCTAGGAGGAACTGGAACGTTCATGGGCAGCCATTGAACAAGATATTACTACCCAGGAATAGTTGGAAGCTAGACAATGAGAACGTAGAAATCCTCATTAGTTTCCTGTACCTAAGGTTAGAGTAATCCTTTATTAATCTTTAACTTACTTTCAGATGCCTTGACACTGTACTTTTAAGCCTTAAGTACAGACTTAGGAACATCATCTTTCTGGCGCCATTGCTGGGGAGCGAAGTTGCAAAATCTTTTCCCTGTGAAAATGACAAATTATTTCGTTGATAGTGTTACTCTTTGATAGTGAACATAGAGCACACACAGTTTTAAGGATTTTTAAAATATTTCACTTGGCGACTCCATGAAAACACAAACTGACATCTGGTAGAAAAAGTACAAAGCAGAACTAGGATGGAAAGCTGATTACGCCTGTTAATGATCCTGAAAATTTTTTAAGAGCGAGAGGCTCGTTTGAGCCAACTGCTACAGTTTATAAGCCTAAAAACCCACCTTTAAAGACTAAATGCCCTTCAGAACCTTCTACTTCATGCAACCCTCAGTTTGATACCACAGATCTGAAAACCAACTACTTTGGATTTAGGAGTGAGATCCATCCGACTTTCCCATCTATAAACAAGGGAAAAGGTCCTTTAGAAAGATCATTGTCATTTGACATACCAGCTTTTCTTTGACAGAACTTCCCAGTCTCGCCTGATTCCAAAGAGTGTGTTACACCCTCTTTTTCTACACCCATGTCAATGGCAGTTGTCGAAGGAGGAGGTGGAGGACAACAAAATGTCCCTCTTCCCAGAGTATTTGCAAAAGTAGCAGCGAGATACGCTCCCCTAGTTTTACCTGTCCCCCTCCATGATTTGCCTGAAAACTACATCAAAATTCTTCCTAAGTTCACTGGGGAGGGAGATCTAACTGCTGCCGAGCATATAAATTTTTTTGACCAATTTGTAGACATCTGTGGTATTGAGCACGAGGATGTCTATTCGAGACTACTTGTCCAGACCTTCGAAGGACAGGTCCGAACTTGGTTTCGGAGCCTTCCTGCAGCTTCTATTCGGACATATGACACATTGGAAGATGCTTTCCTCAGACAATGGGGAGAGCGAAAAGATCACTTGAATTACCTTACTGAGTTTGGGTCCTGTTATCGCACGGTTTGTAGAAAAGATTGAAAAGCTTGAGTCAAGGGCAAGACCGGCGTAACAGGAGCTTCCCCCACCCACTGTCACCTCGATGGGGGGCTCTTTCTATTCAGGAGGGCAAGTCCAAGGGAGACG
>ML814580.1:88630-104608 GCA_009831015.1 Picea engelmannii | reverse complement strand
TCTGATTATCTAGTCAATTTATTCCTTTTTGATGCAACATTGCATCTCCAACCATGTATTCTTTGGATCCCTTGCGGCCTGGATCCACATGTGATGCATGCATGCCTTGAAACTGGTGATCCCTTTAGTTTCCTAGACTACCTCCAAAGGAATGCACCACATCTTGGTTGTGCATTGTTGTATTTCTTCTAGCAGCATTGCAAATACTATGTTATTTTCTTGCTGATTTATTGTCCTTGGCCTTCCAGAGGGACTCATATTTGGATGCATAACAATTTCCTTTTCTATCTAGGAAGGATGAAAAATTTGTCTCTTGCCACCCTGCCAAGGCTATAAGAATGATGATCCAAGAGTAATGGAACTCGATTCCATTATCCTGTGCATCTCTACAATCCACCAAAAATTGGTTCGATAGGTACGATGCCCAACTGAACATCACCCATTTTGAGCATTGTGTGGCTACTGGGATGACTCCTACTGGAGGTTATTCTTTCCTACATTTCCTTAGTATATTGCAAGCCATAATCTTGTTGGAAAACCTTGTTTCATTGTCATTAATGTCTTTGAGAACAATGCCTCGGTTTCCCCTACTGGTCCAAAATTGTGCTTTTACCATCTCGACGATTTCCTTCTTGTGTGCCTTTTTTTCTAAGTACTACTCTAGCTATGCGTTGACTGTAGGTAATCCTATAATCTTGGCGATCAACTCCACATCCAGCTATATGGGCCTATCCATCCAAAGGATGTTGCCATGTACCCGTGCTAATAACTATTTGACGCAAAGCCCCACTTTTTTACCGTTCCCGAAGTGCATTATATCCAAGAGGTTCATTATTCCTAAATTGTACAACCCCATTATCCACTTTGCGAGCTCCATTATAGGTTTTCCTAGGGGTCCAATTTACCCTGTGTTTTCTAAATAGGCTTCTTTGTCCAAATTTAGGAATTTGGTCGTATCGCACACATTGTGGTCTGAATACCTCATTTTAGATACCTTTCCTAGAATGTCATCCACAATGACCATTGTGTCTAGGAGGTATGGAAGTGTGATGTTTGTGGATTCCTGTGACTTTATTTTCTTCTCGACAGCAAATGGGCCTGCCTCTATTTTTTTTTCATCCTCTTCTTCCCTCTTAAAGTCTTGTTGGTTTCTGATGTCCTTGACCAACACTTCTTCTTCATCACATCCCTGTTGTTGACCCAACGTTTCATCAGGTTTAAGGGTTGTGTCAGGATTAGGGTTTAGAATCCCATTTCAGGTCCTAGAACTCTAACCTACTTCCCCTTGTGGCGTTTTTGATGTTCTTCCTCAACCCTTGTTGGGATAATTGATTATGTGTCTAAAGTAGTGAAATTTTCAATCTCGACCACATTCTCAGCCTCCCTCATCCTTTCCTTCCACTTTTGTCCCTGTCGAGTCACCCATACGTACTATCTTGGAGCACCAAACTTTGGCAGTGTCACATTTTATCTAATTCACACACTTTCTCACTTCTTCGTACAGTTCTAGCTAGGGCATGAACTTTTATCTTTCTCTATGCTCAAAAATCACTAAGTGTTGAAATAACACGTGATTTACACACTTTATAGACCCAACAATAATTTGTTTTCAATTTTTCCATCCATTTGCACTAAGTGAAGTTTTTCATGCACGTTCTCTTTCGATGTTTTCGCAATAATTGCTATGCATGATTTTTTTTTCTCATTTTCTTATTGTTCAATCAACTTCTCCCTTTTTTTTGTGTTTTTCTTCTGTTTCTATTTTTGTATTCATTTTTTCTTCTTTTTACACTTTTTATTTCTTTGATCTGTTTTCTCTCCTAACATCTACTATAGTACACTATATACATGACTTTCTTACTGCGATGTAACTTTTAGGAGTTAGTAGGTCGACTGTTCATGTATAGTTTCAATCGACTACCGTTGATCATGCCTTTCAATTTTGTTCCTCCCAAATCCTTTAGCTGCATAGATCTCCCATATATGACAATATTTACTTTGTATGGCCCTAGCCAATGTATTCTAAACTTACCAGGGTGTTGAAAAAATTTGTTGTCATAGAGAAGAACTAGGTCTCCCTCCTTAAATATTTTCTTTTTAATATGTTTGTCATGCGAGGCTATGTCCCTTGATTTTTGTACTTTCTAGTGAAATCCTGCCAGAATCATATCCTCTTCCATTTCCATTATTTGAATTAGACTCTCCTGTACTGTGCCTCTTTCTATCATGTTGGTAATTGTTGTTATGCGTAGACCGGGTACCAGAAATTCTAATGGAACCATTAATTCCTATCCATACACCAATCTGAATGGTGTTTGTCTTGTCAAATTCTTTCATGTGGTCTTGTATGCCCATAATACTACTGGTATTTTCATTTCCCAATCATCCATGTTCACATTGTAGATCCTAGTCAATGCATTTTTCAAAATCTTATTAAAAGATTCTACTATTCCATTTGCCTGAGGATGATATGGTGTACTCTTCTGGTGATATACTTCAAACTCCTCAGTCATGCCTTGATGGTATTATTAATAAAATGAGTTCCTTGGTCACTCATGAATATCTTAGGACATCCAAATATGGTGATCACTTGCTCAAATCATAAGTGTGTTTTTGTCTCTATGCTACAATATTTTACTGGTGTTTCTTCTTTAGATCTCATTGAGTATTCAGTCGCAATAATAGTATATCTATCTCCTGACTTTTTTTCTGGTGGATTAATAGATCCAACAAAGTATATTTCCCTTTTTTAAAATACCTGCATAGTTATTTATGGTATTAGGGGAATCTCTTCCCTTTTGTTTGGTTTTCCAACCCTCTGACAGACATACCAATTTGGGAAATATTCCTTGGCATATTTATGGACTGTTAGCCACCATAATCCTGCACACAATACCTTCTACATGGTGGCTTTATCTGCATAGTGTCCTCCAACTATACCTTCATGAGATTCTGCCAAAATTCCACGTTGTTCATGTTCAAATACACACCTTCTCAAAACACTATTTGTGCCCATATTGTATAAATGACCTGCAATGAGTTGATAGTCTGTAGCTCTGACTACCAGGTTTTTTATTCTACATAGTGCTAAAGTCTTCTGGCACAACCTATATACTTATGTATTCAATAATATCAACAAATTATTCATCAACTACCTGTACTAATATAACTGTGCATCATGGAAATTGTCTTCCAAATTAGTAGGTTATTCTCCATTGGTTACCCTTTACAGGTAATCATGTCCTACATTCAACTTCCCTGGTTTGACTATCACTTCAAAATCAAATTCTTGGAATAATAATAGCCATCTACAGATCCTCCCAGCCTCAACACTAGATTTTTGACTAGATATTTGAGAGCATAATGGTCTATGAACATTTTAAAGTGTTTACCCAGTAAATAGTGCATGAATTTATAAAGTGCATATACCATGGCGAGGCCTTGTCTTTCAGTGGTTTTGTAATTCTGCTCATATTCTCACAACATTATGCTTGCAAAGGCTATAGGATGGTCTATGTCCCCTCCTCCTTCCTGCACCAAAATTTATCTAAGTGCTATAGTTGATACATCTACACTCACATGAAATGTCTTTCCCCAGTCTATAAATACTAGTATAGGTGTTGTCACCATATTTTCCTTTAGAGTGTCCAATCCTTGCTAACAAACATCATTCCACTGAAATATGGTCCCCTTCTTTAACAATTTTTCCATTGGTGCAGTAAACTGCACATATCCCTTTATAAACTTCCTATAATAGCCTATATGTCCCAGTGTTTTTCTTAACCGACACACTGACTTTGGTGGTGGTAAATTTACAATGACTACAATCTTAACAGGGTCAACTAGTAAACCTTGTTTACACACTATATGTCCCAACAATATCCCAAAGGTTGCACTAAAAATGCATTTCTTTATGTTTAGTGATATCTCACATTGCATGCATCTTTCAAACATTAGTATTAACACTTCTACATGGTCCTTTAGAAGACTATATACAGTCAAGTCATCAAGATATAGTTCTAGAAACTACTGTATGAATTCCTTAAAATCATCTATGACTAATATTAAAAATATGGTTGGTGCATGCTTTAGTCCAAAGGGCATAATTGTATATTGGTAGGATCCCCATTATGTAGCAAAATAAATCTTATACCTATCCTCTCGAGCTATTTTGATTTGATGGTATCCTGAGAATCCATCTGTGAATGAATATGCTTCCTGGCCTCCCACATTTTATAATACTTCATCTCTAAAAGGGGTGGGGAAAGGATCATGTAAGCAAGCATCGTTGATTTTACTCAGATCTACACAAATCCTTATCCCCCCTTTCTTCTTTTCTTGTAATACCATGGGACTGATCCATTCATATTCCTCTATTGGTTCTATTATACCAGCTTGCAACATTCGGTCAATTTTTGCTTTCACTTTCTGCTTATATATTGGATTCATTCTATAAGGTCTCTTTTTGATGGTTCTAGCCTCACATTTAAGGGGTATCTTCATCTCACCTAGCTCTCCTTCTATGCATTTCATCTATGTAAAGGTTGTTGGAAACATGTCACTGCATCTACACAATAACTCGGTTATTCTTTCTAATGTTTGCTCATCCCAATAGTCTCCAATAATTTCCATTTTAGGATTTTCATTCATCCCAATGTTGACTTTCTTAACATTAATTGGTGTAGCAAATAATTCTTACTCCATAGATAGGCCTTCCACCTCTCTTTCTCCTTAAATATTCATAATTTGTATGTTTCATAGGTCATCTTCATTTGGTGCTTCCTCTTCGACATGATAGCATGAAAGTAAGTCTTTAATTGTATTTATGTTTTTTTGTTGATATTATGTCATGATTTCAACCTCTGGTTCATCAAAAAATATCTTTCCCCGTATCAACTTCAATGTTGAATAAATGTTGGGATTCTCATGTTCAAATGAAAAGGTTACTACAAAATTCTTCTATAATTATGTCCATTTTGTAGTGCCTCTACACATCTCCTGGTTTATGTACCAGTTCCCTAAGATACCTTCCAATGTATGGATAAAGTGATGAGGCCATTCCTCTAGTGGTGTCATCCTCGACTGTGTTATGCACTTCTCCAGGTTTTCAACTGGTTTTCGACTGTGTTATTGACTCTATTGCTCCCTAGTTCTACGCAAAATCTAGTGTGCAGTAGTCATTTACACTCATATCAGTCCTCAATTGTTTCTTTATTCGCACAACACCATCTTGCAAGTGTTCCCTTGAGTGAGATATCTAGGGCTAAGAGATTTTTATTTTCTAACACTTCCTCTTCATATTTTGTCAAGAATTCCTATAAGTCATTTAGCCCATGAAAAATGGGAGGTTCTCTTATCTCTTTACCAACCCATATTACTATGTGGTCTATTATTGTGCACCTCCTTGTGGAAACTTCATGTAATCATTGTTTCCAATCCTCCAAACCCATGTCTGAGTCGAAAGCACATGATGTAATGCTTCTCTAGCTGAGTACCCCATTTGTGGTTGGGTTAAAATAGTCCTCCTCTCGCATGGTGGTTCTGTAAAAATGGTTTATTTATTCCAGATCCAAACAAGTGGCCTCTATAAACCTTTCTCATTATGAAGGATACACTGGTGCAATGAATCTATATTCTCCTGATTAAAAAGTCTTTTTTCATGTCTTTAGGTTGATTATAGCCTAGTTATCAAATTCCCAATCCAATACAAGTAATCTTGGTTATGGTGTTGTGCCATCTACTATCTCTATCACTTCAAAATATTCCTTAGTGCACACTCCATCCAAATATACTATCACACCTTTAAGCCTTCCAATTGGTAATACTCTGTGTTGATTTTCTAGTTTCAACTGGACATGTGAATATCCTAGTGTGGGTTCTCCCATACACTGCCATGTCTTCTTAGGTAAGACATTTACTTCAGAGCCTAAGTCCAATATAATATCTCCCATGTTGAAATCCCCAATATCATCATTTAGTCTGAGTTCTATGTTTGTCCTTGTTCTTGTATTGAGATGATTGATTTTTTTTTGGTTATAACTTCCCTTCTATCTCTATGTTTCATCTTTCTAGAAAATTTTGTAAGACTTTAATATATGATGGATAATTCAATAACTTAACACGGGATTAAAAAAAATTATTTATGGAAATTACTTTCTCTAAAGGTTTTCCTTCATTGGTATGGTCCATTGAGGATGGAATCTCATACATTGGTGGTTTCTAAGTTTGTTGTGTGGCTGAGGTAGATGCGATGTTCTTCTTCAGAAAATCTTGTCTGGCCTGCTTAAATGTTTCATTTTCTTTCTACGTGTCAAACTGCTTATGTGGCTCAATATTCTTCTTAACCCATTGGTGTTGTGTTGGATCTTATTTTTATGTGTCAAATCAGGTTTTTCTCCTCCTCAAGTGAATATATTAATGTTTATCCCATCATCCCTGGATTCTACAAAAATCCACTAGACATTTTGGTAGTTTTGGTTCCTTTTTTCCTAGATCTTTCCCAAGAATGTTGGACAGTCTTTTGTGACATGGTCTATTGTGTGAAAATGCATACATGCCGTTGGTGGAAGTGGAAAATGACTTGCATAATGTCCTGGTTGTTGGAAATTGTTGCACACTATTGGTCATATTCCACGTCCTCCACCTCTATATCCACCTTGATCTCCTCGTGGTGCATTGTACTAAGGTACTTGGTTATACTACGTGGGGTTATACTATGGTTGTGCATTATTGTATTCCAGTTGTGCATTGTTGTATTTTTGTTGCACATTGTTGTATGGTGGTTGTACCTAGATGAAATGGGGTACAACTTGTCCTTTCATAATTTATTCTTGCACCCTGTAAGTATCTGAAGTTCTTTCTCTCATCTTTTCCATCGTTCTGCAATCCTTGTTGTCATGACACACTGATTTGTAAAAAATGCAATATGAACTTTTGGGTACTTTTATTTATTTATGCATCATTGGGAAATGATATGGATCATGCCCATGTGTTTTACAAATATCGCACCATGGTCCTCCTATTGGAAAAGGGTTTTGTACTCCCGTTTCCTTATACTGCACAAAATTTGGACATTTGTCCTTATGGTGTCCTTCTGTCCTACATAGTGTACACCAAACAAATTTTGTTTTCTCTTTACCCTTTGTAAGTCCCCCACCTCTTGATGAAGAGGTGTGGAAATAATTAGTGGTCTAGTCATCCTCACTAGACCATAGTCTCATGCAACATGGGGAAAGGTAAGATAAATCAATGTTATATTTTGAAGTTGACTTGGAAAAAGGTAAAAAGGGTAAAAAGTAACTCAATGAAGGAATATAGCACTTGAGGTTGAGTTAGGCGTTGAACGTAGGGGTTAAATTAACTCAACAGAGAAACAAAAAAGAGGTATAAAGGAAATACTAGGGCGCACCCCTCAGATCATCTTGGATATTATTGGCTATTGGGCTCTTGAGCACATAGTTTTGAGGGTTTTGAGATTAAAAACACTAGAGAACAACTCAGTGGTGAAATATTCCACTCACCATGTTCCAATATTGGTCCCGGGGATGAAATAAAATACCACACCATTCTATAGTCTTCACTAGTTCCATCATCGATCCAAGAGGGCAGGAGGTCATACACTTGAGGGTTTTCCAGCAGGGGCACATCATTTCATGAAGAGGAGTTCGATCCAACCTTGTGACAGGGTCTATTGACATTCTAGCATCTGGGTATTATTTGCAGGGCCTTGTTCATCAGATTTGGAGAATATTTGGAGGGTTACTCCTACTAGATTATTATCTAGAGCTTTCATATGTTTTTTACAGAAGGAGGGAACAACTGTGATTTAGATCTATCCAGTTTGAGAGTGTTATAATTCAGATCTTACCCTGATACTTCTTCCAATAGCTTGTGGTGGCCCAATCTATCTTTCTAGAGATTTTTAGGGTGTTTGGAGGCCTCCTCCATCACAGCTGAAATATTGAGCTTGGCAGTCTTTAGGAGGGTGCATCCTAGATTAGGGTTTCAATAGTTTGGAGGGGTAAAACTTGTCATTTGGACTTCAAAATTCAGGGAGGGTTTATACTTTCCCTGATCTATATTTCTGTGGAGTTTGGCATTATTTGGAGATCTCCTTCAGTTGGGATGAAATATTGTTCTTCTCATCTATTCCATGAAAATACAATAGGAACCAGGGTTGGAATTGACCCTGGTTCCTATTGTATTGACCTTCATTATATATCCAACCTTTGGAGGTTTGTTTTGTATTATCAAGAGCATTTTGTAGTAGCTCATATATTCTCCCTTGGAGCCATTTGATGTTATTCTAGATCTGCATCCACTTTGTATCAGGTTCTTTCTTTTCATAATAATAAAGGTCAGATCTATGCTCTTGGGTTCCATATCTTGTGTATTGGTTAGAAATTGTATTTTCATTGAATATATTTGCAAATCTATGCTTAATAACTAAATATAACCCTAACACTAAAACATGAAAGGCTAATCTGCAAACACACACAAACATACAGACAAATCAATGTTCAATTAATGTTCCAAGTGAAAACATTTTCTTGGGAACATTACAGTGTTATCAGAGATATGATCCTGCCATCCTCTGAGGATTAGTACATGCAGAAATTCAGTGGCATTTATATGGGTAGAAGGAGGAAATGGATAGGTGATGCAGAAGTCAATATGGAAGGTTTAGGTGAGGATAGTGAGCCATAGGGCTTGGAAATCTTAACACATGAAATTCGTAAATCCATAAAATAGACAGAGAGTACAATGGTCAACCACTTATAGGAAAACTAGGAGGAAAACCATAGGGTACAGACTGAAATATCAGAGACCTTAAGGAAGGTAGATGAAAACCAAACAAGGATAGAAGAAATGTTGATGGTGATGAATCACAAGGGGAAAGGTCTAGAATCTTATGCCAATAAGGAAACTAGTGGATCTCATGGAGGGAACATGTATAAGAAGGAACACATTCCCTATCATAATTCTAATGGAAGCCATGGAGGGGGAGCACCATAGGGACAGCCAAGTATCAGGGCTACTCCTAGACTGTACTTACCCTCATTCATAGATGAACCCACACAATCCAACCACATAGATGAGTTTTATGATCTATTTGATCAATATTCCATGGAGTACAACTCATTGAGTTTCTTAGTTCAAAGGAATATCACCCTAGATTAGTTATGTGGATTAAAATTTAGAAACAAGCCTAGGATGTACCAGAGGAGCATATATGAGTTTGAGCAGAAGGTTGGGAAGATGGAGATTCCCTACTTTGATGGTTCGACCAAGATGACTGCACAGGCGTGGGTACAGAAACTAGAAACTTACCTGCAACTTAACCCTATGAGGGATATGGAGGCCATTAAGTTTTCCACCATGTACTTGGATGGAAAATCTCATGATTGGTGGTATCATGGATTGAACACACTTGGCCACAATCATATAGTGCCATACATAGAGTTTCCTTAGAGACTCATTGACAGATTTGACTAGGGGGATCCATAGCTACTTTTCAAGGAACTCACACAACTCAGACAGATAGGATCACCAGACGTGTATATTGAGGAATTCTAGAGGCCAACAGTCATGGTGTAGGATGTGTCACAGTTTAGAATCATGATTCTCTTCACTGAGGGTTTGATGGAACCCTTGAAGGGTTGGTTTAATAATTGTAAGCCTACCAACCTATAGGATGCTATCTGGAGGATGAGAGATCTAGGCCTAGCTGCAAAACTAAAATTTGTGCCTAGACCACCTCTAAACACCGGAGGTAGAGACCAAAGACCTGTAATGAACCCAGGAGGAAGAAACCCAAGGGGGTTGGACATAGGAAGAGGTATGTTGGATGAGAATAATAGAAGGGAACTGAGAAGGAAACAACTATGCTACACATGTAAAGATCCATGGAACCCATCCCACAAATGTATGGGTCGTGGCCAAGTTCATTACATGGAGGTGACATTAGATAATGAAGAGGATGAGGATTTCGGCCACATCCATAGCATAGAGGCAAACACCACCGAAACTATAGAGGAGGAGGCTACAGGTCACAATAGTGCAGTAGAGGAGAGAGATACACTAGAATCCATCAGTGGGGTACCCAAGTAGAACACCTTCAAGATGAGAGGGGTGTTGTAGGGGAAAAAGGTGTCAGTGCTCATCGATGGGGGTGCCTCTCACAACTTTATTGACTCACCATTGATACAGAGGAGGCATATACCCACAATTGAGTTTGAAGGATTCAAGGTGGAGGTAGCAGGAGGGAGCACCATGCCATGTAACAGGGACATTCTAGGTATGAAGCTTACACTAGGTAGGCATGATTTAGCACAGAACATTTATGTGATGGACCTCCCTGGTAAATACATAATCCTTAGAGTACAATGGATCATTACGTTGGGGCCTATCACCACCAACTACAAGACCATGGAGATTTCTTTCACAGAGGAGAGTGGAAGAAAGGTTTTCCTCAGAGGCATGATAGGCAACACAACCAAGGTAGTCATAGGGAAGCGGATGGAGGCCATTTTCAGGAGAGAGGAGATTGTGTATGATATTGATTGCAAGTTATCAGAATGTGTGGACAAAAAGGGGAAGGTTTACTATGCACCAGATATCCAGAGGATCATTGACAAATACAGTAAGGTGTTTGGACGTATCCCACCAGGTGTTCCACCATACAGGGGATTTGAGCATATCATTGAGTTGGAGGAAGGGGCAAAGATAGGCATCACCATGCCTTACAGAAACACAAATAACTACAAGGACGAAATAGAGAAGGCCATCAAAGATCTCTTAGATATGGGTCACATTAGACCAAGCTCTAGCCCATTTGCCTCTTCACTAGTATTGTTCAAGAAGAAGGATGGTACCATGCACATGTGCATTGAATTCAGGGCCCTAAACAAGAAGACTATCAAAAACCGGTATCCCATTCTGAGGATTGATGAGATATTGGATGAGCTCCATGGAGCTGTTTGTTTCACAAAGATTGAATTATGCTCTGGTTACCATCAAATCAAAATGAGGGAGGAGGAGATCCCTAAGATTGCCTTCAGGTGTCACTATGACCACTATGAATTCTTAGTGGTTCCATTTGGATTAGCCAATGCACCAGCCACATTTCAGTCATGTATGAACCCTGTCTTCAACAAACAATTGAGGAAACATCTTCTTGTATTCTTCGATGACTTGCTAATCTATAGAAAGATGTGGGAGGAACACCTTCAACATCTAGAACAGATCTTAACTATCATGGAGGGCCAATCCTTGTATGCCAAGGATTCCAAATGTGAGTTTGGGATGACATAGTTCCTCTACTTGGGGCATATTATTGGAGTTAAGGGGGTACAAGTACATCAGGAGAAGATCCAAGCAATAGTTGAGTGGACCACACCTAAAAACCTTACAGAGTTGAGGGGATTTCTTGGTATTTGTAGCTATTACAAGAGATCCATCAAAGGGTTATCCCAACTGTGTGCACCTTTGACTGATCTAACCAAGAAAGGATCCTTTAGATGGAGTGAAGAGGCCCAAGCTACATTTGAAAGGATGAAGAAATTAATGAGAACATGCCCAGTATTAGCCTTACTAGATTTTGGCCAACCCTTCACATTAGAGTGTGATGCCTCCAGAGAAGGCATTAGGGCCGTACTAATCTAGAATAGGCACCCTCTTTTTTATGAGAGCTGAAAATTGAGGGGCCTTGAGCTAATTTACACCATATATGACAAGGAGATGCTGGCTATCATACATGCTTTGGAAAAATTTAGGCAATACTTGGTAGGTGCAAGATTCATGATGAAATCAGATTACAATAGCATTAAGTACTTCTTGTAACATAAGGACTTAAATGAGAGGCAACAAAAATGGGTTAGAAATATACATGCTTATGACTTTGAAATTGAATTTTTCAAAGGGAAAAACAAGATAGTTGTAGATGCCTTATCTAGGAGGCCATTAGTTTATGCCATGACAAATATATCAGTTGACTAGAAGGCTCACCTCTTGGTGGAATATTCCAAAAATTAGTTCGCTTGTCAGGTGATGGATGGGAAAATCTAGGATGATAACTTCAGAGTCATAGATGACATCATCTATTACAAAGG
Source organism: Picea engelmannii (assembly GCA_009831015.1). NCBI lineage: Eukaryota > Viridiplantae > Streptophyta > Pinopsida > Pinales > Pinaceae > Picea > Picea engelmannii. The sequence goes on along the minus strand of ML814580.1, from coordinate 92,498 downwards.
CCGAATATTCTTTGTTGTTGAGTCAACCTTTAAGGCCAAGATACTACAGGCATGTCATGACTCACCGATGGCAGGGAACCAAGGGATTGGAAAAACATGCAAGCAAGAAAGGGAAAGGTTACCATGGAAGGGCATCAAAGAGGATGTGATGAATCACATCAAGGAGTGTACTACTTGCCAGGAAAATAAGGATGAGAACACTCATCCAACAGGATTGCTACAACCTCTACCTATCCCATAGCACAAGTGGGATATCATCTCCATGGAATGCATCACAGGGTTGCCAAGGGCATAGGGAAAGGATTGTATCTTTGTAGTGGTGGATCACTTGACTAAATTTTCACACTTCTTCTCCATTTCTACAAACGTCAGTGCAACACAGGTGGTTGAATTATTCTTCAGAGATATCTTCAGACTACATGGTCTGCCCAAAACCATTGTTAGTGACAGGGATAGCCGATTTATGAGCACTTTTTGGTAGGAGATATTCAGGATGGTTGGTACGACCTTGACCCCTAGCACTAGTTATCACCCTCAGACTGATGGGCAGACCAAAATAGTCCACAAATGGATAGAAGGATACCTTAGGAATTATGTAGTAGGGAAACAAAAGGCATGGGTTAGGTGGATACACTTGGGGGAATATTTTTACAACACCACCTATCACATGTCCATAGGAATGACTCCATTCACAGTGTTTTATAGCTATGACCCAATATCTTTTGTAGAGATTTATTTTGGTGATAGTAGAGCTCTGATGGTATAGGATTGGGTGCAACAAAGTCAGGACATCCTCAAGGAGTTGAAGGATTATCTACAGAGGAAACATAATCAACTGAAGGTCCAAGGAGACAAACACTAGGTAGAGCATACTTTTGAGGTTGGTGACTTGGTCTACCTAAGGCTCCAACCGTATAGACATGGTTTGATCAAAAGGAGTGGATCAGAAAATATCCAACACTAGTTCTTTGGGCCTTACAAGATCAACATAAAGGTAGGGTCCATGAGTTATGAGATGGAGCTCCCATAGGGTAGCAGGATACACAATGTTTTCCACGTGTCATGCCTGAAGAGGGACATCAACCAACACATCACCCCACTTGAGGTGCTGCCACCTCTATATGATGAGGGGAAATTGGTACTGGTGTCAGAGGAAATATTGGAGGTTCAAGATAAGAAACTCCAGAGGAGAAGCATCAGAGAATACTTAATCAAATGGAAGGATTTTCCCATTGAGGATGCCATGTGGAAGAATGAATAGGTGATATGGGAAACAGGTTCGAAATTGCTTATGGGCAAGCAATTTCTAGCAGGGGAGACTGTAATGTCCCCCACCTCTTGATGAAAGGGTGTGGAAAGACTTAGTCATCTATTCATCCCCACTAGACCATAGTCTCATGCAAGATGGTGAAAGTTCATCTAACTCAATGTTATATTTTGAAGTTGACTTGGAAAAAGGTAAAAAGGGTAAAAAGTAACTAAATGATGGAAAAGAGTGCTTGAGGTTGAGTTAGGAGTTGAACCTAGGGGTTAACATAACTCAACAGAGAAAAATAAAAGAGGTATAAAGGAAATCCTAGGGTGCACCTCTCAGATCATCTTGGATATTGTTTCATTTGGCTATTGGGCTCTTGAGCACACAGTTTTGAGGGTTTTGAGATTACAAACCCTAGAGAACAACTCAGTGGGGAAATATTCCACTCACCTTGTTCCAAGTTTGGTCTTGGGGATGAAATACTCCACCCACGCCATTCTATAGTATTCACAGGTTCCATCATGAATTCAGGAGGGTAGCAAGTCGTACCCTTAAGGGTTTTACAGCTGGGGCACATCATTTCATGAAGAGGAGTTTGATCCAACCTTGTGACATGGTCTATTGAAATTCTAGCATTTGGGTAATACTTACAGGGCCTTATTCATCATATTTGGATCATTTTTGGAGGGTTACTTATACTATATTATTATATGGATCTTTGGGACGTTTTTTAGAGGAGGAGGGAGCAACTGTAATTCAGATCTATCCAGTTTGAGAGGTTTATACTTCAGATATGACCCTGAGAATTCTTTCGGCATATTGTGGTGGCCCAATATCTATTTCTATATATTTTTAGGGTGTTTGGAGGCCTCCTCCATCAGGGTCAAACTATTGAGCTTGACAGTCTTCAAGAGGGTGCAACCTAGATTAGGGTTTCAACAATTTGGAGGGGTAAAACTTGGCATCTGGACTTCATACTTTAGGGAGGGTTTCTACTTTCCCCGATCTATATTTCGATGGAGTTTGGCATTATTTGGAGAGCTCCTTCAACTGTGATGAAATATTGGTCTTCTCATCTATTCAGCAGGACGTGCCAGCAGCCAGAGGGGTTGGACTCACTAGCAAATTTGGGTCATTTTGCAAAGACTATTTCGATGCTCTTGCGATGTTAAGTCGTTGATATTGTGATGAATCTTGAGTCTCTCAAATGTCGTATCATGGAACATGGCAACTTTGACAAACTTGAATTAACATCGCAAGAGTGACGACCGTGGGGAACTTCTCACAATTGTGACAAACAAATAAATATCGTCGCCAATACGACAATATAGGAAAACTAAGTGAAACCAACTATTCGTCACAATTGCAATGACAAGTTATATAGCAAATTCATCGCAGGATTTTTTACTGTCGTTGAAATTGTGACAACAAATTTTCTTGGTTTATATAGCAAATTTCTCGCAAGATTTTTATTATCGTCGCAATTGTGAAGAAAAATTTTCTTGGTTTATATAGAAAATTTGTTGCAGGATTTTTTGTTACCATTGAAATTGTGATGACAACTTTTCTTGGTTTATATAAAAAAATTGTCACGGGATTTTTTATGACCATCGCAATTGCGACGACAAATTTTCTTGGTTTATATAGCAAATTCGTCGCAGGATTATTATTGTCGTCAAAATTGCGACGAGAATTTTTCTTGGTTTATATAGAAAATTCATTACAGGATTTCTATTGTTCGTCGAAATTGTGATGAAAAATATTTATTTAAAAAAAAATAAAAAAATTATTTTTGGGCGAAATAAATAAAATTTTATTTTAGAGCAATCTTGTGGGAATTAATGCTAACTTGAAAGTTAGGATTAATCCATGTTAATCGATTATAGGATCAAGTATGCACTTGAAAGTTCTTTTAAGCTAACATATGGTAAGAGTGTGGCTCGGGAAGAGGCCAAATAAGGCCTCCAAATTAAAACTTTAGCCTAAAAACCAAAAGTGACTTGGAAATGTGCATGAAACTATTAAAAATTTGCTTAAGTTCTTTGGTTTGCATGCCATAATAATACAACCATGAAAAATTGATTACTATAAGTCCCTGCTACCCAAATGGTAGGGACTAATAAAACAAAACAAGCCTTGGAGAATACCAATGAAAACTGAGGGTATATTATAGCTATAGTTAAGCATGAATGTATGAGTTCATAAAAATAATGATGTTTCAAGGAACACAGTTCTAACACAATAGATTGCGTACATGATTTACTACAAAAGGTTTTCATAATTGTAGGAGGGAATTAACCACTATTTTTAGTATGTCCCTAAACATTAATAGAAATCAATTTCATCCTTTATTATGTTCCTAAACATTAATAGAAAGAAATTCCATCTTTTATTGATTTTCTCATTTTTTGGTATTCAAAATCTATGGGAAAATTATATTTTCTCATTTTTTGGTATTCAAAATCTATGGGTGTTGAGATTTGGGTACCTTGGAAAGTGGTCCCCATGTGCTTATGAGTCTCTAAGAACAAAGGGGGAAGACTATTACCCTTGTACTTTACTTTATGATTCTAATTTCACTTTGACTTAGGAGTTTTAAGTCAAAAGTGAAAT
>ML814580.1:55080-65308 GCA_009831015.1 Picea engelmannii | reverse complement strand
TGAACAAGATATGGTACTATCCATTTTGAGGTTTGGCATAGAGATTGTTCTTATAGACTACACTACATTGCACCATAATATAAGCCCTACACTCCTTGCAAACCATGTAACACCATTCAAATTAGACACAATATTCTTGTGACAAATTAGCTATACTATCGACAAACTTTTTTTGTCGATAGTATAACAAATTCGTCGCAAGATTATTTACATTCGTCTCTCTTGAGACCATATCAAATGATGCTTGGATTCATTTAATATTTGGTTTATAAAATTGAAATATCAAATTGATACTTTGCAAGCTAGTTGGACCTTCAGTCAAATACAAATATGAAACTTGGAATCATTAACATATCTACTAGAACATATAAAAAATATCTTCTACATAAGTCTTTTGTTTGTTTTCAACAACTATGTAACGAATCTCAATTCTAAGAAGATTCAAATAGGTAAGAATATTGATGAAATATTATACGATCATGATGGTATAAAAATGAAAGAGATTCTCTTGGTTTCAACAATAATTTATCCTCTACTGAAAAAGGCCAACCACGTGAAGGTGGAAGCTCACATGGCCCCCTAGCGCAGATCCCCAGACCCACAGGTCAGAATCCACACAGGATATTTTCCTTCCAGCCCCTGAGAGCTCGATTGGCTCTTATATTTCCGTTTTGGGAAATCAACCCACACAAAACCTTGAGGAGATTCCTCTTTTATTTCAGGATGATGGATTTCATGAATTCGTGAATCCTATGGTCGAACATCTTACCTCTTCAACCTCCGAAACCTAAAGTGATAACACTTGGCCTTTCCTGATGTCAATTTCGGCTTTTGTGCTTTCACGAACTTGGGAGTTTCAATGACGAGCAACTCTAATCTCGAACCCTGGAGTCTCGAACTTCAAAATTCCAATTTACCAAAATGCACATGTCCCAGCCTTCCCCTTATCTTCATGATTTCGGGGTTTCAACCACCAAAATGCACTTTTACTATGTCCTCGGGGTTCTCGAACCTCTGAACCCCGAAATGCCGAAATGACGTCTTCTGAAATCCTTTCGTAATTTTGTGTATCGAAAGTTTGATATACTAAGGATCGAATACTCTATTACCTCTGTCTTCCAGTCTCCAAAGTCCCGAAATGCCGAAATGGTACTTCTCCTCGCTGCTTTCACAAACCTCAACAGGAAGTCTCTTGTCCTTCCATGTGTCACCTCCTTCTTGTTTCAAGTTTCTGGGTATCGGAAGTTTTGAGCTCTCGAACCACCTTATACCCTTGTAATCCCCGAAATACAGAACATTGATAATCCTCTATCTTGACTTCTGATTTCAAGTTTTCTCCCCTACTCTGTCTCGATCTTTTCCCTTGGGACTTCCGAAACCCCAAATTCCGAAGTTCTGAAAACTTAATCTTGTTTCTCCTTACTTCCACACACGAAAATATATGTTTTGCATTTCGGGGATTTGATCAGCCAAGGATTTGTCTTACATTTCGGAATTTCAAACCCCAAAATGCCGAAATGATCTGACGTCCCAATAAGTCAGGATCAACGACCCCTTATCCGCATTGCAGCTCTTGTAGATCCTATGGATCTCACTATTTCGGGAATTCTTCTCGGAGAATTCTGACCATCCAAATTTCTTCTTCAAATATCTCTAGTTTGAAATTGACCCTGTGAATCTCTTCTGGAACCTATCCTCTACACGATGGTTAAAATTCCCTTCATCTCTTCAAACACCTTGAAGATGCTAAATCTCCTAAGCTTTCTTTCGCCAACTTAAATCTCCTATGAGATTTTTGCACATACTCCTTGCAGAACTTCTTCAAATACGTCTAAGTATTTGAGTTCTTTTGACTCTATGGAACTCTTTGCGACAACAGTCTTTCAATCCTCTCCTTAGTTGATAAGCTCTGAACTTCCAACCAGCCTGTGCACACCTCGCACGGGTTTTGTGCCTGATTTGCACTTCTACAAAAAATGAGAATGACGGCATCCCTCTTAAGCTTTCAAAGATGAACTCTGGACTCATCAACACACTCCTTGCGGATGCTTCACTGCACTCCTTGCAGGAACTCTGACTCAGGAAGAGAAACAATTGAAACTCATTTCCTTACTCTATCAGGCTTCAAATATTTAACATGAAATCATACATACATAGCATAAAAGAAAATGTACAACAAAAAGAGTAAAACAACCATAAGCATAACATCCAACATGTATACACAGAAAGTATTAGAACACCATGAGTCTGAATCAACACTTCATATATATTAATTTCAGAACTTTTGTACACGGGTTCTTCTACACAGCTCTTCGCTTATTCTCTTCTCTATGATATATTGATATTCTTGATAATGTTACAATGACACAAGATGAGGGTGTCTATAGTCAGTTTCCCTCCATCTCCTAAAACTGTCAAATCTAGAATTTAAATCTACCGACTTACATTAACTATGCATAAATGCCTTTTCACCCTATAGATGAGACTAGATCGCTCAAGATATGTTTTACACTATGGAAGTACACACTATCTTAACTATTACATTAAAGTCTACACATCCAAATTTTCAAAATATTTCAATCATTTTCAACATGTGCCAAAAAGGTGATGGCGTTTGTCCCACACTCACTTGTTGCTGACGATGCTCCTGCATCATACTCCCTTGTTTGAAATTTTTTCATGGAATCCTATTCATGAGCTCTTGCACAGTTTGTCCATGCTTCTAAATTTTTGTTTCATTCTCCCAGTTGGCATCTTCAACTGGATGTCCCTTCCATTTGACCAAGTATTCGAAATACTCTTCTCTCCTGGTCTTCTTGCTGACCCTCTTGTCAATTATACTTTCCATCTGTGGCTTTTCAACTACAGGCATTTGTTTAGTCCACTGAATCTCTATCGGTCCACTGTCTTCTTCAACTCTGTAAGGGTACAAATCTGAGATGTTGAATATCGATGAAATTTCAATCCCATTGGGTAATTCAATCTCATATTCATTTGTCCCAAATTTTCTTACGATCTTGCATGGTCCAATCTTCTTCATCTTTATTTTGTTATATGTTCCCCTTGGGAACCTTTCTCTCCTCAGATGTGCAAGAATCAGATCACCAAATTCAAACTGAAGTTGTCACCTATGTTGATTTGCTCTGCGCTTATACTCCTGGCTCAAGTTCTGCAATCGTCCCTTCACTTGGCTGTGAAGTTCATTCATTGCCTCTGCAAAATATTCTACACTAGCACTCCTAGTTTCATCCTGTTCTGAACCTTTGAGTTTAGAAACATCTCTTAGTTGCATTCCATAAACAATCTGAAATGGACTCTGCCCTATGCTTCTATTGATCGAATCATTATAAGAAAATTTTGCCTATGGCAGAATGTGATCCCACTGATTGTGATGTTCAGTCACTAGGCTCTTTAGAAAATCTCCCAAGCTTTTGTTTACAACTTCTGTTTGTCCATCTGTCTAAGGATGATAATATGAGCTAAATGACAAATTTTTCCCCAGATTCTTCCATAAATTCCTCCAGAAATGTCCTATGAACTTAGTGTCTCGATCTGAAACTATACTCCTTGGTAAGCCGTGAACTATGACAAATTCCTTGAAAAATAGGTTCGCAATGTGAGTCACGTCACTGATTTTCTGACATGGTATAAAATGTGCCATTTTAGAAAATCTATCTACCACCACAAAGATTGAATCAAGCCCTCTTTTCATTCTTGGCAGACCTAACACAAAATCCATGCTCACTGCATCCCATGACCTCTCTGGTATGGGTAATGGCTGATACAACCCTGTATTCTATCTTTTTCCCTTCAAATGCTAACAAATTCTGCATCTGTCCACAAATATTCTGACATCAGTCCTCGTCCCCGGCCAAAAATATGAGACATTTAATTTCGAGAATGTTTTATCATGACCAAAATGTCTGGCCAATCCTCCACTATGTTTTTCTTTCAACAGATTCTCCCTCATGGAGCATTTTCAAATGCACAATTGATTTCCTCTGAATAATAATCCATCTTGGATCATATATTCATCCCATTGACTCTTATCTCTGAGAATTGGATTCTCAGATACCTCATATGCCTCTTTGAAATCTGGATCACCTCTGTACATGTCCTTGAGGTTATCAAAACCCAAAGTTTTGACTCTAAATTCCTGCATCAGCAAACATTTCCTGCTCAAAGCATCAACAACTTTGTTAGCAGTTCCAAAAATATGTTTAATTACAAAAGTAAAATTTTGCATATATTCGACCCATTTTATATGTCTTTGGTTCAATTTCTCCTGTTGAGTTACAAATTGTAAGGCATGATTATCACTGTACAAAACGAACTCTTAGGAACCAAATAGTGCCTCCACTTCTTCAGTGCTTGTATGAACACATAACATTCCTTATCATATGTGGAGTACTTCACTTTCACTTCATTCAGTTTCTCATTGAATTACGCGATTAGTCTATCGTCTTGGATTAAGACCGCTCCTATGGCAAATCCGCTTGCATCACACTTGACCTGAAATGTCTTGTTGAAGTCTGGAAACACCAAAATTGGTTGTTCTGTAATCTTCCTTTTCAAAAAATTGAAACTTTTCTCTGCTTCTTGTGTCCAATGAAAAGATTTATGTCTTTTCTTCACCGTGTCCATCATTGGTGTGCTAATTCCACTGAAATTTCTAATAAATTTTCTATAGAAACTAGCCAATACATGAAAACTTCGAACTTCAAGGATACTCTTTGGCGATGGCCAATTCTTAATCACCTCCACTTTATCTGGATCTATTTTCAACTTCTCTGCCGAAATAACAAACCCCAAATAAATTAGCTCTGTCTTCATGAATGATGATTTCTTCATATTTATCAGCAACTTCTCTTGCTTTAATCTTTTCATCACTGTATCCAAATGCTTCAAGTGCTTTGTTTCTGTCCTACTAAAAATCAATATATCGTCAAGATATACATGATTAATTTTCCCATGAAATCCTTCAGGACTTCATTCATCAACCTCATGAAAGTACTAGGTTCATTTGTTAAGCCAAATGGCATAACAAGCCATTCATACAACCCTTCATTTTTTTTAATGTTGTCTTCCATTCATCACCTTCTCTCATTCGAATCTGATGATATCCACTTTTCAAATCAATCTTTGAAAAAAAAAATCCTCCACTTAAGAAATCCATCAAATCATCCATCCTTGGCAATGGAAATCTATATATGATGGTAATCTTGTTAATTGCCCTCGAGTCTGTACACATCCTCCAACCTCCATATTTATTTGGGCTGAGAAGTATTGGAACAACACATGGACTCAAGCTCTCTCTAGCCAATCCTTTGTCCATTAAATCCTGGACCTGTCTCTTGACCTCTTCATTCTCCTGCGGCATCAATCTGTACACTGTTTTGTTTGTTAAACTAGCTCCAGGTACAAGATTGATGTGATGACTTATACTCCTGATAGGTGGCAACGAACGAGGTAGTTTTTCCACTACTATATCAGTAAACTCTTCTAGTAGCTGTTGGATTTCCTCTGGTAAATCATCCACTCTTGTGCTGGTCAAAACAATTCTAGGCTTTCTTACCACAATGAATTGTCTATCTTCCTTCTTCTTAACCTCCTTAAGAAGTTCCTTCCCACTCATGAGAAGTACATTTTTGTTTACCTTTGTTGTCATTTCTTTATCCTTAATCGAAAACAACATGTGAGTCCTTCCATTCTTTTCCAGGGTGTATGTGTTCTTTCTCCCATCATGAATCACATTCATGTCATATTGCCATGGTCTACACAGCAATAGATGAAAAAAATCCATGGGAATGACATCACATAGTATCTTATCCTTATATCCTCCTATTTTAATTTCAACTAAACATTGTTTAGTGACATTTACCTGATGCCCTTTTTGTAGCCACAAAACTCTATATGGGCTTGGATGTTCAATAGTCTCCAGCTCCATATTTTCTACCATCTTTGTAGAAACAAGATTGTCTATGCTACCACAGTCCACGATGAATTTGCATACCCTATCTTTGGTCTTGAAAACAGTTCGAAAAAGTATGTTCCTTTGGACTGGATTTTCTACCCCCTTTTCTTGTGTTAAGAGAACTTTCCTCATCATCAGTGATCTTTCGCCTTCAACATCTTCTGCCCCAACATTCTGTCTTTGTGCTTAGGCAATGTGAGTCTCACCACCTTCCTTCTTCTTATCCGGACATTCATAAGACTTATGATCATTCTTCCCGTAGGTAAATAATTTTATTTCGCCACCTCTGCCTCTTCCTCTTCCTCTTTCTTTGGTTCAAGGAAAAGTATTTCTGTATGCATACTATCCTCTCTGTGAGCTTCCACATTTCTCAGTTTGAGTTTGAGGTTTCCTCCACTCTTCTTTAGGTTTCTGGTTTCTATCTTGGGCAATTGTTTTGCCTCTGGCTTGACTTCTCCCTCAGCCTTTCTGACCTTTCTTTCGACTCAGCTTCTCTTTAGCTTTCAGAGCCATCTGATAAGCATCTTCCACCATTCGGATAATCATCATGCTCATATCATCTTGGATGTCATATCTCAGACCATTCATATATCTGGAAACCTTTTCATCATCACTTTCACGATGACCTACCCTGATGTTTAGCTTGTAGAACTCTTCAGTGTACTCTTTCACTGACATCAACTTCTGTCTCAAATTCTGCATCCTCCAAAACAGAGTGATTTGATAGTCCTTGGGTATGAATTTTTCTTTCATTTCGCAACCATTCTATCCCAACTCTTGATTTTCTACTTGCCTTGGTAGCATCTATCATCTTGTAGTTCATCCCACCACAATGTTGCATCCCCTTTAAGTCTTGTGATAGCATGTTTGATCTTCTTGTCTTCCTCAACATCTTCATAGTCAAAATACTTATCTAGAGCTCTAATCCGGTCTAGAAGATCTTCAACATCCAGGTTTCCTTCATATACTAGAATGTCCATTTTTTCTTTAGCACCTAACCTTGTAATAGCCCTGAATAGGCATTCTTCTTCTGCATCTTCAGCTGCAACTTCTTCTCCTCCATGTCTAGCTTCATCTTCACTTTCAGACTCACTGATATCTCCAGCACCAACTGCATGCCTCTGTGCTATTTCCATGGCATCCATCCTAACACGCATTTCACGCATCTCTCTTGCCCTTGGAAGATTAGGTAATTGCCTACCCCTTCTCCTTGGAATTTCCCTTTCCTTTGGTGGATCGGGTGTTTTCCTGTCTCTTCTTCTCGACGACATGGTTGTAAATATTTCTTTCTCCCTTTATCTTCAATATACAAATAAAGAAGGGCTTTGATACTGCAACTGACATGTATCAGAGTACTCCTTTTCCCTTGCTTACTCTGCTTGAGATATACAGACAAAATTAGGCTCTGATACCACAAATGGTGTAGACCCCCAGACCCGTAGGTTAGAATCCGCATAGGATCTTTTCTTTCCGACCCCTGAGAGCTCAATTGGCTCTTCTATCTCCTTTTCATGAAATCAACACACAACAAACCTTGAGGAGATTCCTCTTTTATTTCGGGATGTTGGATTTCATGAATTCGTGAATCCTGTGGTCAAGCATATTACCTCTTTTACCTTCGAAACCCAAAGTGCTAACACTTGGCCTTTCCTAATGTCAATTTCAGCTTTTCTTCTTTCGCGAACTCGGGAGTTGCGATGACGAGCAACTCTACTCTCAACCCTTGGAGTCCCAAACTTCCGACTTCCAATTTACCAAAATGCACATGTCCCAGCCTTCCCCTTCTCTTCGTGATTTTGGGGTTTCAACCACCAAAATGCACTTTTACTATGTCCTTAGGGCTCTCGAATCTCCAAACGTTGAAATGCCAAAATGAAGTCTTCTGAAATCTTTTCGGACTTTTGCATACCAAAAATTCGATATACTAAGGATCAAATACTCTGTCACCTCCATATTTTGGTCTCCAAAGTCCTGAGATGCCGAAACAGTACTTCTCCTCACTGCTTTCACAAACCTTGATAGGAAGTCTCCTGTCCTTCCATGTGTCACCTCCTTCTTGTTTCGAGTTTTCGGGTATCAGAAGTTTGGAACTCTCGAACCACCTTATAACCTTGTAATCCCCGAAATGTCGAACATTGATAATCCTCTGTCTCGAATTATGATTTCAGGTTTTCTCCCTTGGTGTGTCTTGATATTTTCCCTCGAGACTTTCGAAACCTTGAACTCTGAAGTTCTGAAAACTTAAGCTTGTTTCTCCTTACTTCCACACACGAAAATCTCTTTTTTGCGTTTCGGGGATTTGGTCAGCCAAGGATTTGGATTACATTTTGGACTTTCGAACCCTGAAATGAAAAAACAATCTGACGTGCTAATAAGTCAGGATCAATGGTCCCTTATCTGCCTTGCAACTCCTGTATATCCTATGACTCTCGCTATTTCGGGAATTCTTCTCGGAGAATTCCGACTGTCCAAATTTCTTCTTCAAAGATCTTTGGTTCAAAATTAACCCTGCGACTCTCTTCTGGAACCTATCCTCGGCACGATGGTTAAAATTCCCTTCGGCTCTTCAAACACCTTGAAGATGCTAACTCTCCTGAGCTTTCTTTTTCCAACTTAAATCTCCTATGAGATTTCTGCATGCACTCCTTGCGGAACTTCTTCAAATACATCTAAGTATTTGAGTTCTTTTGACTCTGTGAAACTCTTTGCGACAACATTCTTTCAATCCTCTCCTTGGTTGATAATCTTTGAACTTCCAACCAACCTGTGCACAGCTCGCATGGATTTTGTGCCTGATTTTCACTTCTACGGAAAATGAGAACAACGGTATCCCTCCCGATTTTTCATAGATGAACTCTAAACTCGTCAACGCACTCCTTGCAGATGCTTCATTGCACTCCTTGTAGGAACTATGACTCAGGAAGAGAAATAATTGAAACTCATTTTCTTACTCTCTCAGACTTCAAATATTTAACATGAAATCATACATACATAGCATAAAAGAAAATGTACAACAGAAAGAGTAAAACAACCATAAGCATAACATCCAACATCTATACACAGAAAGTATTAGAACACAATGAGTCTGAATCAATACTTCATATATATTAATTTCATAACTTTTGTATATGGGTTCTTCTACACAACTCTCTGCTTCTTCTCTTCTCTATGCTCTATTTATATTCTTGATAATGTTACAATGATACAAGATGAGGGTGTCTATAGTCAGTTTCCCTCCAGCTCCTAAAACTGTCAAATCTAGAATTTAAATCTACCTACTTACATTAACTATGCATAAATGCCTTTTCACCCTACAGATGAGAGAAGATCGCTCAAGATCTTTTTTACACTATGGAAGTATGCACTCTCTTAACTATTACATTAAAGTCTGCGCATCTAAATTTTCAAACTATTTCAATCATTTTCAACATGTGCCAAAAATGTGATGGCGTTTGTCCCATGCTCGCTTGCTGCTGACAATTCTCCTAAATCACCCCCACCTTCTCCCCCTCACATCACTCTCAATTGATCCCCAAAACCCAATCTATAAAATAGAAAACAATCAAAATAAATGTCCTATTAAGATTCATGCATAGAAACTACAAAAACAAAAATTAATGAAGGTACATGAAATTATGTGTTTCTAAATGATATTTTTAGTCTACCACGTACTTTAGTATATTGGCAACTATTTTCAAGTTTCATATAATAATAAAACAACATGTAACCTAGGATATAAAAATGTCGCATAAAACTTAAAAACATGTAATTAACCCATGACATTAAAAGAAAATTATTTTAATAGAATACTTCATACAAATTAAAATATTATATAGTGATGTACCTAATCCAACCTCAACATCTTTGTAATCATACTTATTATCTATCTTGATCTTCTTCATTGAACTTGACATCTATATCTTAATCCGGTTCTAAAACAATGTTGAAAGGATTGATGATATCATCATCGTCATCAATGTCATTTTCGAGCATGTTTTCATGGACATCATCATCAAGAATTTAAATATTGTCTCCTACAACTGGATCATGATCTTATTCATCCTCTTCATCTGTCGACCCTCCATGATCTTCCAACTTTGTCTGATTTGTCAAATCATCTTCTTGATCTTCAATATCATCTTCTTCCTGTAAATGAGTATACTTAATTGGCCTTCCTCTTGGATCATATCTAACAACAAATGATCAATCCCTTTCACCTGGAACATTTTTTTGGACACACCTACCACACTTAGA